>PPOO01000901.1:26321-46982 GCA_003708545.1 Maudiozyma turicensis
TACTTTCTTTTTATATATAATATTTAAAATAGAATGAGTAAAATAATCCCAAACTATGTGTTCAGATTATTTATCGTGTTTATATATATATTATTTTATTTTACTTTCCAATTTATTGATTAGTGATGTCTTTTCTCTTAGACAATTATCCGACGCACTGTCAAGCCTAAAGAAGGGTGTGTCGTATATAAAACGAAAATGTCAAACATATGAGATGTATCCATACTACGTGATTTCTGTCAGTTATTAATCCCTTTTTGCTTTTTAAGTAATTCTTCGTTATGCTTAATAGATTAAGTTAACGTTGATTATCGATTGATCTTCTTAATAAGTTTTAGTTCTCTTCCTTAACCTTAGTTGGTTCTTTCTTCTGAAAGATAACAGGAAATAAACAAACTTAAAGTTTGTATTATTCTTATATAGAAAATGGGGAGAATTTCTGAATGCAGAATGTTCTCCAATCCTTCGATTTGTATTCATTAGAATACGTTCGAACGAGGAATGTCTTCTTCTTTGTCATTACTGTCCAGTGTGGACAAACTCCCGTTGCCCTGTTAGCTAAGTGAGCTTGTGCAGGTTGTGCAACTCATCGTCCCTTGTCACCGAAGTGGTTGTGCTTCGTCTGATTGGTTCGGGTGTTCGGATTTAATATTTATATCCCAGGCAGTTACCTATGTGATTTCCTAAAGTGCACGGTGGAATGTCACATGTCCCATCAAGCAGGTCGATTTACTGTTCTACGGCTGTTTCTGGGTGATATGCTCCTGACGTTCCTAATTGCTGAGGAGACGGTTTAAAGTGATGGAATAAAGTGTCACACTATGCCATTTGAGGCTAGTGACTCTTATTCATTTCATAGCTCTCATAGAGATGCCATTTAATTGAGTAATTGTGATATGGAGGCTTTGTGTCACCAAAAGGTCATTTTTTGGTTACCAAAAAAGGCCATCTTGGTTACAGTTTGTTCAACAAACACATCACTTTAAGGAAATCGAAAAATGGACATTGGCCGTAACTATTCCTTTATATTGCATTCACTCAATCAATATCGCATCTCCATGAGAACTGTATTGTTTTGGAACTATTTGTTGCAAAGTCCATTATGAGGTTTTAAGTTTCTTATACTCATATTATAAACATTGACGGTGAGCTGAAGGCTTAGAAGTAGCGTTAGATAGTTCGTTCATATTGTTAGACATTATTTTAGATTAATTAATTGTGTTGGAGTTTATATAAAGCAAAATGGATATTTTGTTACTTGTTCTTTTCTTATATAAAGTATATAATAATTATAAATTGTAATACGAACTATCGGACTTCTGACTTCTAGGTTCAGTTTATTAGTTCTTTATATATAGAAATACTATATTTCATCCCTTATGATCTTATGATCTTATTCGTTTAGATTTGTTATGCTATTATTCAATGTACTTCGGTAATTTAGAGCTTATTCATACAGTTAACATAATGACACTGGGATCCTTATAATTATTTATAAGATCAACATTATACTTCTTGATTTCGGACCTCTGTTGTCCGAGTTGTCATAGTTTTGCTTAGTAGGCACATTTCCGTCAATTATTATATAAATAAAAGAAACCAGGAGTTTCTTCCAAGATTAATACTATTCCAACTTTAACTTATTCATATATTATTCCATATATTAAATAAAATTAGTAACGATATTAGTGTAGCACCATGAATAGGTTGCAGGTCATGATTTAGCAATCATAAACAAAAGAATATACGTGTTACTACATTCGACCACTATCCATCCTGCAATGTAATACCTTTGCTCAGAGACGACTTCTGCAGAGAAATAATTTTAGTATAGTTTAATACTAAGTGTACACATTTGTGAGAATGTCATAGTCTTAAATAGTTCCATGGGTGTTTGCTAAGTGAAAGAATTACATGAAAAAATAAAATAGAATAAGAATACAAAGATAAAGATTGATAAATTTGATAATGTTCAATATTTAACGATCCACAAGAATAAGAAATAAGAAAGAAATGTAATTCAGAACCTTGCATAATTTCTACATTGCTAGTATTGGAGATTTATAATCACGAACATATGAACCCAATGTTATATAAAGGGAACAATATTTCATGTAATGAAATATTGTATTTCCTAAATATTTTGTTTCTTATTTTTAATTTGTAAATTAAAAAAGATGAGACGAACATATGTTGATCTAATAACATAACAAATCTGTAAAATATATTTTTAAGGAATGGAATCTGATAAATCAAACAATTTCCAACACATATTATATTTTATTCCTGATATATTAAAGATTGTTCGTGGGGCCGCAATCCATGTCACGGAGATTTATATATGGTATATCTACTGCTTACATAGAATAATCGTTGCATTTTCTCTTTGGATATTATATTTCTGGGGATATCACATGCCAATGTTAATATTGCTTTTATCAGATTCTACTTTTTGATGATCTAGTGGGTTTGGAGCGCTTTCATATACAGACATGATTGGAACAGTGTCATCCTTTCTTAATTTTCCACTTATGCTGCCTCTAATTTCTAAATAGTAAAGTTTAACCAAATTATCCTCATCATCCGACCAATTATCTTTAAAGAAAAGAGTAATGGATTGGCAATCATTGAATTTCGCCTTTGGAAGATGGTATTCAGGCATACTGGATTCATCTTCATTTATTGTATCATTTGAAGTTGGATCTATGCCGATAGATTCGGGATATTCTATAGTTGTGTCAATTTTGGCACGTTTTGAATTTAATGTATTAAAATCGATGTTAACATCATGTCTCCAATTCTTATATACATTTATAGTTTTGGGTGCATCAAATTCATCACTGATTTTAGGTTTACTACATCTAAAAATGAGCGAATCAATCTTACATACAGATGTAAATGGTATATGTATTACCATTTGACAATCTGTATCGGATTGTAACCATGTATCGATCTTGTATCTATTCTCTTGATCCTTCACAAAAACAGAACTCGCGTTCAATGGCGAGGCTCTCCCTGCATGAGTCATCCCAATTGTATTTAATAATTTTATCTTTGTATTATCTATGTATGCGTATAGTGACTGTTCTGAATTAGTTGGTAGTGGTGCCTCCTCGTCGTGGTTGTGGCCGTGATCATGTCCATGACTGTGGTTATGATTATGATTGTAACTTCCGCAAGCGCCTAGATTCTCATCCTCGCATGTAAATGACATTATCGTTAATATATGGTAAGTGTGCTATTGTTTAACCTTCTCACTGTTACTAACAACTTCCGTGTAATTCTTCTTATAGATCAACATTAACTGTGTAAAAATTGGGAACCTTGACTGTCAGTGCTATCAGAAAATCTTCAGTCCGGTGTTCGCCTTAAGAAAATTCTTTGAAACTTGTTACAATACGAATTAACGAAGACTATGAAACAGCATCACCCCTTGTGCATTTAAAACAAATTCTTGTCAATAAATAAAAAAAAGATAACTGTAAAACACGACGTCATATAATCGATTAGTTGTGTGAGATATATTTAATACACAATAATGAGTTTATTTGAGTGGGTGTTTGGTAAGAGCCTGACACCTCAAGAAAGGCTCAAGAAGAATCAGCGAGCTTTAGAAAGAACACAACGTGAACTAGAAAGAGAGAAGAGGAAGCTTGAAGCTCAAGAGAAGAAGCTTACACTAGATATCAAGAAAGCTGCGAGGAACAATCAAATTAGTGCAGCTAAGATTAAAGCTAAGGATTTAGTGCGTACAAGAAGCTATGTCTCTAAATTCAATAATATGCAGACACAATTACAAGCCATTTCATTAAGGATACAAGCTGTAAGAAGTAGTGATCAAATGAGTAATTCTATGCGTGAGGCTACTGTCTTGCTAGCAGGTATGAACAGATCGATGAATTTACCACAATTACAAAAAATTTCAATGGAATTTGAGAAACAAAACGAATTAATGGATCAAAGACAAGAATTTATTGATGAAGCTATTGATGGTGTGATGGAGGATGATGAATTTAATGAAGATGAGGAGGCGGATGAAATTGTTAATAAAGTTTTAGACGAGATCGGAGTTGATTTAAATACAGAACTAACTAACGCACCAAATGGAGTGTTAGGTCCGGCAATTGGTGTAGATGATTCTGATAGAGTAGCTAATACTAGATCTTTAATTACAGAACATGCAGGACCAGGTGGTGCATCCTCAGATCCCGATAGCGATCTACAAGCTCGTTTAGATAGTTTGAAACGACAGTAATAAAATATATGTAACGTAATAGCACCAGGAATTTATCAGTTTGAGCAATATCCGAACACAAAGAGGTACCATTTGTAAAATATTTATAATTAAAATGATATGGGAATGAAGGTCGAGAATCATTCTTAATTATGATGACAATTTATTCTAATTATTAAATATGGATCTATACATTCAGCAATATTAATTACTGCTAATAAATATACGGAAAACAAAGGTAAAAATTATGTATCAAAATCGTTTATTGAGGTTCGATATACGGGACAATTATATAACTTTTTCTCTGATTAAATACTCGTAAATAATGTTAGCACATTCTTCGATACTCTTTAAGTCAGTTCTTAAATGTACTTCTGGCGCCTCTGGGGCTTCATATGGGGCAGAGATACCTGTGAAATCCTTAATGATACCTTCTCTAGCCTTTTTATATAGACCCTTTGGATCTCTTTGTTCGGCAATTTCGATTGGAACGTCGACGAAAACTTCGATGAATTTTAAACCAGCTTCTTTATGTAATTCTCTAGCTTTATCTCTATCGACTCTGTATGGGGAAATGAACGAAGTAATTGAAATAGTACATGAGTCGGCAAATAATTTGGAAACTTCACTGATTCTCCTGATATTTTCATTTCTATCAGCTTCAGAAAAACCTAAATCTTTATTTAAACCAAATCTAATATTATCACCATCTAATCTATAGGCAGCTAAACCCTTTTGTAGTAGTAATTGTTCTAATGCGCATGCTACGGTACTCTTACCTGAAGCACTTAGACCAGTTAACCAGATAGTACAACCATGTTGCTTTCTCAGTGTCTTACGTTCATCGTAACTTAAATTTGGATGCCAGGTGATATTAGTAGCCATTTGTAATATTGTCTTGTTGTATGTATTAATCGACTTGTATGTTTAATTGAGGAAGTTAACAATATATTTAAAAGTGAGAAAGTATACGAGCAGTACGATATGATCATATAAGAGAGAACTTTACATATATATATATAATGTATATGATCGATTTGCTAATAATCAACGACTTGAGACATAACTGGTTAGTCAACTCAGAACTGTGTTACATTCAGGAGCCATCAGAGTATGTCTTGATACTCTCAAACCTCCACCGTATGCGTAACACCGTTCAGATCGAACACCACATTGTATATTGCCCTTTTATGTTTCTGTTTCGAGTAATGTGTGGTGGTCCACCAACTTCAGCCCAAGTAACTAATAATAAAAACATCTGACATGTTTTGGGTTTTCCCTGTTCGCACTGTCGCAGTGACAAATTTTAGAAAATGCCTTACCGCGAAACAACGACGCTTCACGTGAAATTGCGTGCTCGCTACTGATAGTTGTCTCGAATAAACATCTGCTTCTGCAATACTTTTTGCTTACTCATCACAATGTGGCTATGACGTTATATGCGTTTAATCAGTTGCATTTTTTGGTAATTTATCTTTTATTGGCTATCATACATACATATATATATATATTAGGTTATTTTTTATTTATTTTATCTATATATAAAGAAGGGCAAAGGAAATAAACTTTTTGTTAATGAAATCAATACAACTTGATGAGCTTTCGAAGTATCCTCAACCTAGACGTTTGAAACGATTTGGCTAGCGTTTCTCAATATTTCAACCATTCTCTTACATTCTTTTCTTCTTTGAATAGTAATATCATTTTCTTTAGTTAAATCTTCAATATCTTGATTACCATATAATTTCTCTAATAAAACTTTTTGAATATCAGTTTTACTTTTAACGATTAATTTTAACATGATAGATTTTGGAATAATATCAGCAATTGTTCTTTTGACAATATTGAAATAACTGTTAATTAATAATTTAATAATTTCAGTCTCCATATTTTCTCTTTCGGTCATTTGACCAGTAGCTTTCAATACAGGTGGTGGAGACTCTAAAGCTGCCAATTTTTTCTTATTTTTACTACTGAAGAAACCACCAAAGAAGCCAGATTTTTCTTCAATGGAACCATTCATATTTTTGTTACCACCAGTTGCATTTGTTTGTTGATTGGATAATGGTTTACCAGTCTTGGGATCAACAGCAACTTGTGGAGTTGGGTGTAATTTTTCTTGGACCATGGCCATTGCTTGAGAACCCTTCAATAAATCTGGATGTGCTGTATTGATATAAGTTTGTTCAGCTTCGATAATATCGACTACAAATTGATTAGTTGGAATCATTGAAGTCTTTAGGAAATCAATAAATTGATTTGAGATGGCATCTCTTAAAGCTGGATATCTTGAATATTTAGTTTGGCTAACAATTTGTTTCAACATACGTACCAATTCATCAAATACTAAATTGATTAAACGTACTGAAGGTTCTTCGAATCTTTTAATTTGTTGTTTAACTAAAACTTCAAAGGCTTCGGTACCAACGAATAATGAAGGTGCGGAACCAGAACTATTGTACATGATTGTTCTAATATCAGAATCCTTGATTTGATCAAATGGATCTAAGGAATCAACACCATTCTTAAATACTTCATGGAATACAAAGGAAATTCTAGCACCACCTGATAATTCTTGGCTTGAAATCTCTTTAGCTTCACCATCCAGGATACCATTATATTCATTAGCAAAATCGGTGATCATACTTAATACAACTGAACTTGCAGAGTCCATTGTTTCTGGACCCAAGTTTATCAATTCTTGTTGGTATTTCTTCAAAGTAGCTTCGATCTTACCCTTAATATCTGGTAAAGTTTGTCTGATATGATGTAATAGGATAGAGTTTAATTTTTTAGCTAAATATGGAGTACCACAGTATTGAGCCTTTGAGCTATAAGATGAATGACTTTCAAAGAAATTCTTTTCATCTTGTAAAGCGTCTCTAATGGTTTTATTGTGTTCGATATCCTTTTGACCACGATTAATGACTGGAATGTAACCATATCTTAATGGGATGACTCTACCTGCTAGAATATCGATGACATCGGTACCTTGGTCCATTAGATCGACTTTAGTTAAGACACCAATTGTTCTTGTACCTTCTGGATCGACTTCTCTAGCTAATTTCAAACCGTCACTATTAGCTAAATCTGTATTGGCGGCGTTAACAGATAAAATAATTGCATTTGGTTTCGAGATATATTTCAATAACATATCCTTAATTTGTTTTTCAATATCTGCAGGTTGATCACCGACTGGAACTTTAGTTAAACCTGGTAAATCAACTAAAGTTAAAGTTAAGACATGAGGAGAGTAAATTCTTAAATTGATTGGAACTGGAGATATACCTGAGTTAGCACCAGTGACTTTATCAGTTTCCTTAACGATTTCTTGTCTAATTTCATCGAAATTGTAAAACTTCTTACCTGGTAAATGTAAGAATTCACCCCACTCTTCTTTATTATCCTCGGATTGACCACTTGAATGGTCTTGTTTTTTGTCTTCGGGTTTCTTGGAATCACTAATATCCAGGTCTAATAGTTCATTAGAGACAGAACCAGTAGAGTCCTTGCCCTTGTCATTCGCGTTAGTATTAGTGCCGTTGGTACCCTTAGACCTTCTGTTGATCAATTGTAAAACCAATGGTCTTCTAGTGACAATACCTGTTCCTCTTGGTAAGAAATCTCTACCGACGATATTCTCCAGAACAGACGACTTCCCGGAGGATTGAGAGCCAACAACAGTAATTTGTGGTAAATCGATTGGTGATTGTGAACCACCACCTAATGGAGCTAACGCATCCTGTAATTTATTAATAGTAGAGATTAAATGTTCATCCATGTTGTAACGCTTGTTATTTGGATTAGTAGATAGGAACGACTCGCTGAGAAAATATCAAACCCACTTTTACAATGGTGCTGTTCTTATCACTCAACAACAACAACTGTAACACTCCTATTCACACTTATATCTATCAATCAGCACATGAATCAATCAATCAAACAATCAATCCAGCTAACCTCTGGGACCTGTTTCCCTCTCTGCGTATGGCAAGAATTTCGGGATAAGAACCACTCGTTGCAAGAAGAGAATTATCGCGGAGAACACACCGCACAGTACAAATTCCTTAAGTCTCATTATAGAGGCGCAGGCTATTTGTGTCGCTATGTACGACAGACAGATACCCAGGATATTTTTGATGGTAGATGTTACAATTTATTAAGCAATTGACCACTGAACCAAGCATCCGATTGAATCTGGTATCGAAATATAAGAGTAAGTTCAATGTTCTTTTTTTAATGGTCAACTTAGTCTGTTTTTCTCTCTGTTTCTGTTGTTCTGTTGTGATAGACGTCTATCTTGTATGTGATTCTATTTAGCCCGTCACAGCGAAAATGAATTAATTACAAGGGAAAACTCATTGATACATTCGAAGACAAATTATATTTTACATAACATCAAACGTCAAGACACCTGAAGAACGTATACTTTAAAAAGGATCGTAGTTTTCCAGCTGTTTGTTAAACTTTGTATTTCTTCGAGATATTGCAAATTAGTAGTAATCTATCCTGACTCTCCTCCTCCATACGGTATAAGATATAACATCTCAAATTGATCAAGAAAACAATTATAGAATATGAATTATCAAAAAGTTTACGGTATTACAGGACCTGTCTCTGTAGCTGGGCCTACAGCTCCAGAGAATAAGTTGAATGATGCATTGATTCAGGAATTGAAGAAAGAAGGTTCTTTTGAAACTGAAGCAGAGACCGCAAAGAGAGTTGAGATTTTAAAAATTTTACAAGAATTAGCACAAAATTTTGTTTATCAAGTCTCCAAGAAGAAAAATATGTCAGATGGGATGGCTAAGGATGCAGGTGGTAAAATTTTCACTTTTGGTTCTTATAAATTAGGTGTTCATGGACCAGGTAGTGATATTGATACTTTAGTCGTTGTACCAAAACATATAATGAGAGAAGATTTCTTTACAGTATTTGACTCATTATTAAGAGAAAGACCAGAATTAGATGAAATTGCCCCTGTTCCAGATGCTTTTGTACCGGTTATTAAAATTAAATTTAGTGGGATCTCAATCGATTTATTATGTGCTAGGTTAGATGTTGCACAAGTTCCAATTACATTAACATTAAGTGATAAGAATTTACTTAGAAATTTGGATGAGAAGGATTTAAGAGCCTTAAATGGTACTAGAGTTACAGATGAAATCTTGGAATTGGTACCAAAAACAAGTGTCTTTAGAATAGCATTGAGAGCAATTAAAATTTGGGCTAATAGACGTGGGATATATGGTAATGTCTTTGGTTTCCCAGGTGGTGTCGCTTGGGCAATGTTAGTAGCGAGAATTTGCCAATTATATCCAAATGCTTGTTCTGCAGTCATATTAAATAGATTCTTTAAAATTTATTCAGAGTGGAAATGGCCACAACCTGTTGTATTGAAACCTATAGAAGATGGTCCTTTACAAGTACGTGTATGGAATCCAAAGATTTATGCACAAGATAGATCACATAGAATGCCTGTAATTACACCAGCTTATCCATCTATGTGTGCTACCCATAATATATCAGATTCAACTAAAAAAGTTATCCTAAGTGAATTTGAAAGGGGTATTAAAGTCACTAATGATATCTTCTCCAATAAACAGAGTTGGAATAACTTATTCGAGAAACATGATTTCTTCCACAAGTATAAGTTTTATTTAACGGTTGCCGTAACAACAAAGGGTGATGATGAACAACATTTGAAATGGACAGGTCTTGTCGAGAGTAAACTGAGATTGTTGGTCTTAAAATTAGAAGCACTGGCAGGAATAAATATTGCCCATCCATTCTTTGCTTTATTTGGTACCACTTATTGTTATGATAATGAAAATGATGTACAAAATATTCTAGAAAATTATGGATCTCATAAGACAGAAAATAAATTACAAAACTTAATTAAAATTACTGATGATAATAAAGAAGACGAATCCCTAAAGGAAAAGGCCAAAATGTATTTAACAACGATGTATATTGGATTAGATGTTAATGTAGAAAATAAAAAGGAGAAAGTCGATATTCATATTCCTTGTGCGGAGTATTTTAATCTATGCCGTAACTTTAATGAAGAATTTCAAGATAATAACATTTTCTCCTTGATTATCAGATATGTTAAATTATATGATCTGCCAAGTGAAGTTTATGATGAAGGTGAAAGAAGGCCCATCAAAAAGAAGACTAGTAAAAGAACTAAGGAGAACGATGGTGACGCAGGATCGAAAAGACCAAAATCAGATGCACGTTCAGCAGATACAGCCTCAACGAAGGCAATTGGTCAAACTGCTGCTGCGTAGTATATTAAAGAGATTCAAAACCAATCCAACGAATGTTGTCGTTTTTCTTTTTTGATGTGTGACATTTAGAAACTCCTGGACAATTTAGGAATTAGTAGAATATATATTTGATTATGTTAAGATTATTTCTACTTTTCGAATAGTACAAATTTTAAACCCGCAGATTATGCGTGGTGTTTTCAATACAATCAACAAAGTGCAGTTACATAATACTTTTGCGATTTTATATGAGGAGTAGTCTAAATAACTACTATGCAATCCCCATACTGCCTGAGTATGGTATATAAAGTTTATTTAATTTAAGTATTGGTTTTCTTTTCAAGTCTGTTGAGAAATATTTTTTTCCATCCGTAATGAAGAAAGCTATTAGATACAGATAAATTATCTTTCTCTGTATTAGGTACTAATGGTGTACCATTTTTAAACTTAATTTGCTTGTATGTATTCTCAAATGACATGATACCGCCTTTCCATAATTGTAAGAAATGCGCATCGTAGAGTTTGTAGGTGATAACTATCCTCAACAAACAAAGATATACGGTCCAATCTTTTATAAAGAACGAATCTATAAAATGAACAATTTCGTCTACCAATGGTAGTATCTCTATTTTAAACAAAGGAAGGATGGTCAGGGACCGGTAAGATTCATCACAGTTTAATTGACATGTGCTATATCGTCTTCTTAAGAAATAGTAATTTTCAATATTATTAGAATATTTTTCCTTACTCTGACAGCAAATGTACCCCAATGCATCCCAACTAGAACAATCAGAAATATGCCTTAAACAGAATGATTTTGTCATCTCAAATATTGCCTGTTTTATCTGTTGAGATGGTATAACATCGAAAAACCAGCGTAGTGTATTCCAGCAATAGTAATTAGAGACGTGTAATCCCGCAGAATTTCTGAAAGTACTAATCAAATATTTTAATGATATTTGCACAGATTCTACGTTATTTTGCTCCATTAAGAGGTAAATTTTTCGATATAAATACCACATTGAAGAGGATTTATTTATTGAGTTCCTAGTTGACGTAAGCAGAGCCTGGACTAATAGCAGCTCCTTTTCCAATATCTGACGTGTATCAGCAGACTCTGATATAAGTATCAAAAGACAATCTTCGTGCATAGCTAGTATCATTTTGTTTTCGGGTGTGCTTAACATAAACCCAAGGGTCATATAGTACACATCCCATGAATTGGTAAATTCCTTTTCTCTGAGTATAATCTCATTGAGATAACTATGACCCTCTGAAAAGAGTGTTAGAAGTGAACTCTTAAAACAAATTAATTCAACGGTATTATTGTCGGGGTCTTCATTCCTAAAGAATAATTGACCCTCGAATCCAAGTTGATCTGAAGCAAACTCTAACTTGAAATTTGAGAATCCTCTCCAATCTGTTAAACTGTTATATAATTCTTTACAACACTTCAATTGCAGTTTATTCATGATTGTATACCCCCCAGAACAGTAAAGGTACTATTATCTTGGAACTAATCCAACAGTATACTTATTATAGATCTTTGTATAGCTTGCTAAAATTCATAAAAATCTTTCATGTCTCCGAAAAAAGTTCAGTTTATCCGAAGGTCTGATCCTCTCAAACGAAGAAAATGTCACAAAGTATATGAAACAAAAATGAACAATAGCAGAATTAAATTTTATTTATTTATGAAGTGAAACAATTATATAACATTGACTTAATAATGCCTAGTGTATTAATTGAAAAAGTTGCTTTCTTTTTTGCTTGATTCAAGTCAATCAACGTCTAATTTCCTGATAGACTCTTCAGTAATTATGGAGTTAACGTAGGAGCGCTTTGTATTATGTACCCTCACTCTTTTATTAGCAATTTCATCTACATCTATTACATTACTTGACCTTTTATCGTTTGCTTTAGATAATGATATATGTTGTTCAATATTATTGCTATTTTTTAAAAGTTGGATATTTGTTAGCATTACTATGGCACTAACGGTTATAACCGATATAAAAATGGCACTCGGCATGTGCCTCTGATTATTTATAGAAAATCCACTGGATGTAGTTAAGAATGATGGTATTGAATTATTTTTTTCATTCTGAGGATTAAATATTAGAGGTTCTGAAAAGTCGATGCCCCTGTCGGTGTCATTTTTAAATTCTCTTTTAGGTAGTCTGTCAATTTTATTGGACGATGAAACATCATTTTTTGGGTTCTTATCTTCTCCATCGATATGTTTCCTAATTAAATTTTCTATATTATTTTCATTAGTTGAGTTGAATATCTTAAAACGAAGTCCAGAGTTTGGATGTGAGCCTGCGAACATAGGGTTTGCAAATGCCAAACCTGGAGGTGAGGCTGTGACTGTACTTGTTACTGTTGCTGTAAATGTCGTTGTAGAAAGCAATGTTACAGTACTAATTCGAGGAATCCAAATCTTTTTAGTTTTTGTAGTGGTGGTGGTAGCTGTATCTGTAGTAGTTGTGTGATCGGTCATTGTAACAGTCTTAAATTTCTTTTTAAACTTGAATATTTTCTTAGTTGTTGTTTCTGTAGTAGTCTTCAGTTTGAATTTAGTTTCAAAGTCAGTTTCAGTGATATATTCAGTTTCACTCTCATAATCTGTAATGGTCGTTTTAGGAATTTTTATAACCCTAGTTTTTTCTTCCACTTCAGTTTCAGTCTTTGTGACATAATCATGTTTATATTTTATTTGGGTAGTACCCTGATAATATGATTCTGTAACAGTATCAAAAATATATTTATATTTTGTCTTTGTCTTTTCTGTTGTCTTTGTTTGAAAATCAGTTGCGGTGATATACGCAATTATAGTTTGGATGTGATGAACTGTTTCTGTGGATGTTCGTGTTTGGGTAAATGTTTTAGTATTTGTTTCTGTCTCGGTTTCAGTTTCAGTCTCGGTTTCGGTTTCAGTCTCTGTCTCTGTCTCTATTTCTATTTCAGTTTCTGTTTCAAACTCAGTTTTGGTCTTGGTTTGGGTTATAGTGCTTTTCTCGATAGTTGGATAAGTTGTCACACTGGACATGTTATATGAACTTCCAATGATCCCGGACACTGAATAGTTAGTAGAAATCAAATTGGTAGTTTCACTTTTGGCTGTTCTAGTATCAGTAACAAAATAAGTAATATATTTGACACTTGTTTGTGTTTCAATCTCAGTTTTTGATTTTGTGTGAGTTTCTGTTTCAACCATCAGTCTAGTCTTTGTTCTTGTCTCAGTTTCGGTTTCGGTTTCAGTAATCCTATTAGTTTCATCCCCATCTAAGGAATTCTTGGTACGGTTTGTCTCCGTAGTAGTCTTAGTTTTGGTTTTGAATTTTGTTTCTGTCTCTATTTCAACCTCGGTTTCAGTCTCAGTCTCAGTTTCAGTTTCAGTTTCAGTTTCAGTTTTAGTTTCAGTTTCAGTTTCAGTTTCAATTTCAATTTCAGTAGTTTTACGTGGACGACGTCTTATAAATGTTTTTACAGTATACCCAGGGCTATTGCTGTCACCTATAGGTATTTTGTTTGTTATTGTCGTTTCTTCAACAGGCCAGTATTTTGTGAAGGCATTTGTTGGTGTTAATTGAACTGTAGTTGTTGTAGTAATTGTAGTCACATCTGCCGAAACCGTGTCATCCCTCTCCTTGCTTCTCCAATTGGGAATAATTTTTCTTCCATGATTCCTTAAACCATGTAAATTTCTCTTATTAATTTGTAAGGTATATATCAAAGATTCGACTAAATGGTGTTTCTCTCTTTTTGATAGTGATCTGCACTGTAATTGGTCGTGACTGTTTCTTTTTGGATATTCATGTTGTTCCTTGCCCAAAACTTCAGTAGCAGTCATGTCTTCAAATTGTTCAACTAACATTTGCAATCTTGGTAAATGCTGTGTGTCGTAATCACTGCTGTCTAAACAGTTGTTAATTAATGCACTCATTGCACATTGTACGCAGTAACAATTGTTGGCTTTCTTTGAATTTTCTCCATCTAATATGACACAAGAGTTGCAAAATTCAAATTGTTGTTCAAATTGTCGTGATATACAATCGTTCATTTTTTTATTCTAAAAGTTTTGTTAGTATTATTGAATGATATGTAAATAGGGAAGAACGTGTTTCCAAACATACGTAGTTTGTCAAAAATGGAGCTGTATTCTGGTCATTAAATCCACTGCAATATTCATTAGAATTCAGTACATTGGAATCAGATTCTCTTTTTCCATGAACGAAATCTTTTTTGATATAAAGGAAAATAATTATCCATATTTTTAAATACAATATTGGCATGGATGACAGTATCATTATGGTTATTGGATTTATTCCTAATTGAGTGCTATGAATAGATTCTGGAAAAATCTTACTTCGCATTCTAAAAAATGAATTCTGTTTTGTACTTTTCAAAAAAGTGCTAAATCTCGACGAGAATTGTTTGTGTGACATTTTGATTTCCCAAAATGACGCTGTCCTGATGAAACGACAGCAAGAGAGAAAAAAAATACAGTAGTCGCATAAAAGATAACAACGAAAAATGGAAGCCGCATTAAAGAAAAAGAGATTTATGTATTGAAAATATCCTTTTTAATATGTATTTACATGGTATTGAATATACAGATGATATAGAAGTGAGAAACTGAGCTTAAAAGAAAGTACATGTTTCCTTCTGACTTTCGTAAATATAACTTAGAATAAAGCAGGAGCGAGGAAATTTAACGATGAATTATTATAATTGCTTGGCATTTTCGATTGCATCTTCGGTAATTTTATTTTCTAAGTTATTGACTTCATTCACTAATCTCTTATATTTAATTCTTACATCCTTAGCTGGAATATCTTCGATAACACGGATATTTGGTGCTTTAAATGAATTTCCATCTAAATGGATAGCGTTTGGTTCAGATTCCTTAAATCTTAGCGATTTACCAGACACAAATTCTTTCAAGTAGTATTCCCTGAATGACTTTGGGCACGCCAGTATCGTGAATTGATAATCCGATAGAATGAAACCAGATTTTATCTGTAAGAATTTTGTAAAAGTGAATTTCTGGATAATATCAGTAAATGCATCGCCAAGTGTATTATCGGTAATATCTGTAAGGTGTGTACCAAATGTCTCGTTATAACTATCCAATATTACTTTGTTTAATGCTGCCTCTGTAGTAATTTTGTCCGCGTTCAACCATCTATTGAATGGCACGGTATCTAATGGGATAACGTTTCTATTTTTATCAAATGTACCAATGAAATTTTCAGGTATTAGTTCTATTGTACTTACATTTTCATTCTTTTCAACAATATCTTTACCGGATTCAATCTCACTAATCACTTCTTTTGTGCTTTTTACAGGTTCTTTCTTACTCTTCTTCCTATCCTTAAGCCATGAAAAGAAATCATAACGGACAGTTGAGGTATGTAATGCTCTTGTTAATACTGGTGTACTTTGAATAACGGAGCTACGTGACAAACGTGCACTTGGTCTCACAATCATCCTTACACTTGACATCGCAGATCACCTATCGTTTCGAATCTTGTTATTTTAGTGGGAGTACTATATTTACAGTAAGGTAAGTACCTATATTTATCACACAAAAGGATCGAAAGTCGTTCGGATAACAATGAATCTCAATATCAAACAAATTCTACAGAGTAATAAATAAGATATATGTCTCGAAGTTATTCATATATATACCCGATTATAATGTTTCAATTCGCTGTTACCGACAGTTTCTTCCCTTCCGCAAAATTCGAATTTCTGTTCGGGATAAAAATAAGCGGTTTCGTTTTCCAAATATGTTACCCTCAAATGTGCAAACAAATTAAGGAAGATAACGAATTAAAAACGATAACTCATTTGATTTCGATGAGATATATCAGTTTGTAAATGTTCATGTGACGTTAATAGGTTGTTCAAGCTGTGGTTGAGAGATAGTATAGTTTTAAGAATATTGATTTTTGATACAACTTTAACAAGATCATTGTTATTGTTGTTAATTTTGCTACTTTATAAATTGAGATGGGTGCAGTTCTAAGTTGTTGCAATAGAGGAAGTTCAGAAGAGGAGGAAGCTTTACTAAGAGCACGTCAAGCTGGGTACGGTTCTGAGTCTGTTGAGAATGAGGAGGATTCGCATATGGCTGAACAACAACGACTTCAAGAAGAAGAAAGAATAGCTCAGGCAAGAGAAAACCAATTGAGGGAGATTGTAAATAACACCAATGATAAGATGATCGATATATCTATGTTGACTAATAGTGGGATCGTTATACAAGGTACAGATCTAATAGATAACTCAACACACTTCCCAGAGGACAGATCAGATACAGAGGACGGTACAGATAATTATTTAGCACCTGTGAGTTCTAATTTGGTGGCTATTATGAGTAACAATGCAAGCATTAAAAATAACAATAATACTACACAAAATAGTACCCACAGCAAATTAATAGATGATCAGATACAAGATAGTATATCGTATTCAGAACATCTACCTGTAACCAAGGCCAATTTTGTTCAACTTGATACAAATACTCAATTGTCAGAACAAGAAAGGAAAGAATTGAAGGATATGCATCACAAGATAGCGAAGGGTTTAGAAGAGCAATTAACTGTGAAACCCAAAGGTGACCTCGTAATCACATTTTAGAAAATTGCATAACATAAACACTCAACCAGATGTAATATAAGATAAAATAGCGTTACCAACTACAATTGAATGTTACGAGTTTTGTCATGTTGCACGACGTACAATTGCAACAGCAGCAACCGCGAAATTTTCGTTTCTCTCGATTTCCTCCTACTCGGAAAAAAGACAAAATCAAGTTAACTTCATTTACTATGGCGAACGATTATCGAACTGTAAACATTGTAAATGAAACAAGATTGAAATTTCAATAATATGATAATTAGAAAAAAGGAGCAGTTTCCTTTGGAATATTAAACAGAAGAAGCAAGAATATATATATACATATATTTATATACGATAGTGTGTACACTCATATTAATATAATCCATAACCCACTATTCGCAAACAATGCCTCCAAAGAAGAGAAAGCTTGATGATGATTCCACCGAAGAATCACCAAAATATGTTGCTGGTAAAGTAGTCAGAACTGGCGCAAACCCTCCAATTGAATATTCGGATCCGTTCAGACCAGATTCTGAATTATTTAGAGACGAATGGTCGATCCCTAGATTTAATGCTTTTGTCACATATACATTGGATCATCTAAGAGAAGTTTATCCAACCATATTCAAAGATTTTATTAAATTACCCAGTAGAAAATTTCATCCTCAATATTATTACAAAATTGATCAACCTATCTCTATTAATGAAATTAAGAATAGAGATTATGAATATGCAGATGGTACAAGGGATTTCTTATTAGATGTTGAATTATTAGCCAAAAACTGTGCATCTTATAACGAAGAAGATAGTTTAATTGTGAAGAATGCTTATCAAATGGTTAATTATATAGAATACGAGGCATTAAAGGCAAAAAATGTCGACAAAAATTATGTGATAAATGACTCTGTCAGAGACAAATTACTTGCGTTGTTTGAAAAGATTGAGAAAGCAACAGCCAAGAAAATAACTGATTATGTAACTGATCTAACAGCAAATTTACAAGATGCTGATGATGATGAATTTATGTTAGCTGAACCCTTTATGGAACTTGTGGATAAAGAAGAACTACCAGAATATTATGAAGTTATACATAGACCTACAGCATTAAGCATTATTAAAAGAAATTTGATAGATGGGCAGTATCCAAAAGTTTATGATTTTATTACAGAAATCCATTTAGTATTTGATAATGCTTTTGTATTTAATAGTGCGACATCCTTAATCTACCAATCAGCACAGGCGTTATTAGAATATTTTATTACATTATACCGAGAAATGTTTAACGAATTGAAGGAATTAAAGGATCATGGCGAAATGGTCTTAGAAGTTCAACCAAATGAGTATGAAAAATTTTTAGGGCATCGTAAAGTTGACCAAAAGACTACAACTGTTAACGAGGAATCCGATGATGATTTTGACGATTTTAATCACGTTGAAGGTTTAGGGAATGGGTATGCGCGTAACATGCTAACAGAAGATTACCTGTTAGGTCCAGAACACGTAGCATCAATGAAACTAAAAGCTGATGAGTCAAATAAAAGCCCAATAATAACGGAGAAAATCAATAAACGATTAGAGACGCCGAAATTTAATATTCTAAAATCTTTGAAAAAGGATTCTGTATCTGACCAATTTAAGACAGATAAGAAATTCTACACATTAATTGAAGAAATTTCAATTTTCACTTCCAAAGGTTTATATATTCAAGGTATTAATCCAATGCAGGGCACAAAACCATCCTCTAATCAAAACTGGCTAGAATATAATTTTATTGGTAATAAGATAAATCAAAATGAAAATATTTTCTCCTTGTCGCTAGATCCAATACAGACATACTTGACAGTGATCGCAAAAGTAAAAATTTCAAAACTAAGATCATCCTTGCATCTGAATAATGATCTTGTGAGACCTAGAAATGAACCAAAAGCAGTTTTATCAGTTCCACACATTAATGGTGATGGAACACCAAGTGTACAAGCACAAGGAAAGAACTATGAAAATCAGTCAGATAACGAAACGCATAATGAGAAATTTGACATCCATTTAAATGAAGGGCTAAACCTATTAGAATATGAATGTTATACGCCAGGTGAATCTACTGATGTTATTACTAGCGCAGACAACAAGGAAGTTATGAAATTTTGGATAAATGTTTTTCCATAGATGTAATAGAGTAGTTAAGATATCAATGTGTGATTCTATATAACGTAATAATCAATAAATAAACTTGTAATCCTAGTAAAGAAAATGAATAATAAAGATGGGCTTTCAAGAAACCTTATGAAAAACGATTATACATAGTTGAGAAAATTTGTGACGGTGTTCATGGTGGTCCAGGAACATTGATCTCAAAATAGAAAACGAAACTGCAGACCAAAACACAGGGTATTACTAAATTTTAATATTGTATCGAAAGGAGAGGGAATCTAGTTGATTTATACTCGATTTTTGTCTTAAACTCACCGTTAATCTTGTTTTTGTTAATCTTGTTTGTGCTTTCTACTTTTTGGTTGTAGGAAAATTTTAGTCTAAATACAACATTATTGTGAACATTTTATGGATGTAATTATTTATTCAAACATCTTCTTATATCCTGCATTTAACAGTTGCCAATAAATGGGGTAATTGCACTTATGGAGTATATTTATTTCAATACGGACAGTCATATATTCTCAGCTCCACCACTTGCTGACACCTCTAATATAATTACTCTATTGTTCAGTTGCTGTTTTTTTCCACTATCTAAAATGTGACCACATACAGTATTTTAAATCTCGGTTGGATGCAGAGGCTGTCAAGAGCGATCTCTCTTTTAAATAATGGGTTTTTACAGAAGTCTCCCATTATACTTGTGTTGTTGACTATAACTGTAGAAATGCATCTTCCAGGCAGCGGAATAAAATTTATCATCTCTACACCTGAGTGGGTAAAACTAACCTGAGTGAACAGGCAAACAGCTTCTTGGAAATTGAGTTTACACAATTTTTATAAAAAGGTATGAACTTTCAAAATAAATGTAACAGTACTATTCCTTTTCTGTTATAGAACATTGCTGAAAACATTTTTTTTCTTTTGCATATTCAATGGATATGTAAAACAATAATCACCATCCTGTTCTTTCTCAATCACCTGAATAAATAGGAAGTCTTTGTTTGTCCTTCTTGGTGTACTTCGAATTAAGTATGAGAAAGTGCTCTTGTACGCAAAAGTACCGAAATGAAAGCTGAAATGACTTCGGCGGCAAAATTCAAAAAAATTATGAAAAATAAACGACCTCAGTGAGGATTGAACTCACGATCTTGCGATTAACAGTCGCACGCCTTAACCAGCTTGGCCATGAAGTCTACTTTTTATGCTTTGCGTGTAACGACTCAGGTGTTTTGTCGTAATTAGGGTTGGAATGCGTCCGTAGGTTATTCAAACTGAGTCGTTCTTGAGATGTCTTTCTGAACGAACTAGTAAGGTTGAATATTTCTTGTTCCAAGTAAGGAGGGTAAGAAGAGAGTGTACGTCTTGCTTATG
>PPOO01000902.1:7128-24737 GCA_003708545.1 Maudiozyma turicensis
AATTTATCCGCGCCAACAACAAAGATGAATTTATTAAGAGTTGTAAGAGCACTTCAGGTCCACAAGCCAATATTATTAGAAGGTAGTCCAGGTGTTGGTAAAACCAGTCTTGTTACCGCTTTAGCTGCAATCACTGGTAATAAATTAACACGTATAAATTTATCTGAACAGACCGACTTGGTTGACCTATTTGGTTCTGATACTCCTGGTGAAAGAAGTGGTGAATTTGTTTGGCGAGATGCCCCGTTCCTACGAGCTATGCAAAAGGGTGAATGGGTACTTCTTGATGAAATGAATTTGGCATCCCAGTCCGTATTAGAAGGGTTAAATGCATGTCTGGATCATCGTGGTGAAGCATATATTCCTGAATTAGATCGTTCATTTACACGTCATCCAAATTTTATTGTCTTCGCTGCTCAAAACCCACAATATCAAGGTGGTGGTAGAAAGGGTTTACCAAAATCTTTCGTGAATCGTTTTAGTGTAGTTTATGTTGATATTTTGAAAACAGATGATTTGATTATGATTGCTAAATACTTATACCCGAATATCAAGGAGCATACAATTTTAGGAATGATCAATGTTATGTCCAAGTTAGAACAAGAAATTACAATAGATAAGAAATGGGCAACATCAGGCTCTCCATGGGAATTCAATCTTAGAGATGCACTAAGATGGTTGAAATTGTTGGACAGAGAGACCATATCTGGAGATAGCGATATCCATGATTTCATAGACACAATAGTTGTTCAAAGGTTCCGCACAGCTGGTGACAAACAAAAGGCACGTCAGTTAATTGAATCAGTATTTGGAGTCACCCAGAAGAAGGAAAACTTTTACAGAATTACAAGAGATTACATCCAAATGAATAATGAGGTTTCGAGGAGAAATGACATATTTAGTAACCCAACTGCTCAACATATTAACGCTCTGCAGTGTAATATTCCAATTTATGAAACAGTACTACGTTGTATTAATAGAAATTGGCCTTTAATTTTGGTTGGTCCTACAAATTCTGGTAAAACTGATATTATAAGATATATGGCTGGTATAGTTGGTGCAGATTTACAAGTTTTTTCAATGAACAGTGATGTGGACAGTATGGATATATTAGGTGGTTATGAACAGGTTGATTTAGTAAGGAAAATTTCCTACATAACAAATGATCTAAAGATATCAATCAGAAGACTTCTATGTGTTAATTTGAGACTTGGTAACCAGAATATTGATGCCTCGCAATTAGGATTAAAACTTCTGAAATACATTTCAAGTAGAACTGTTGTGGTTAGTATGTTCACAGATTTCACAGAAATGTTTAAGAGATTATATGCTTTTATTGAAAACGACAGCGATTTTGAGAATTTGAACGAAAGAATAGATAAGCTGTCAGAGATAATTGCGAAAGAAACTGCTGTTAAATTTGAATGGTTTGATGGTATGCTTGTCCGTGCAGTTGAACAAGGTCACTGGTTAGTTTTGGATAATGCAAACCTGTGTTCACCATCTGTGCTAGATAGATTGAACTCTTTACTTGAAACGGATGGTTCATTATTAATCAACGAATGTAGTCAAGAAAATGGTGAACCTCGTGTATTAAGACCACACAAGAACTTCAGGTTGTTTATTACTATGAATCCAAAATACGGTGAACTATCAAGAGCTATGAGAAATAGAGGTATTGAAATATATGTTGAAGATTTGAAAGACCGTGCTACTACATTTGATTTAGACATGTTATCAAGTCAACATTCAGATAAGGATAACCAAGTAGACAACATTAAAAGGGAACAAGAAATTTCGGATAATCTGAAAACTTTAACTTTGAAGGATGAGATAGAATCATTACCGCTTTTGAAATTTGTTCCCATATATACTGCAGACTTGCACCCATTTGCAATTCTCGAAGATATAATCTCTAGAACTCACGGACAACTTAACACTGGTATTTTATGCGGAGTTATACCTCTTGATAAATTAAGTGAACTGAAAAGATGGACTGAAAATATCCGCAACAACCATTCATTTTGTACTATGGTGGCATATGAACAAATCGAGAAGTATATTTCATTTCTGAAAGAAAATAATATCATTTCCAACTTAAATGATATCGAAATAAAAATGGAGTTACCAATGCACAAAATATTAGACTTGCCGGACAGAGATGAAAGCTCACAATATATGAGCCCAATTGTAAATGTTTTTATTAAAAAGGTTTTGAAAAACATCTTGCCGAATATGGATTCACCTGAATCAATCTATTTATTCACATGTTTTGAAATGTTGACTAGATTAACTAATAGATTACAAATTGTGGATAAAAGATCTAAGGTTATGAAGATGGACGAACTGAACTACCTTGAATTATCTGCAGCTGTTTACAATGGTCGTCATGTTAGAAATGCACCAAGAATCCCATTATTTCAACTATTAGTTAATATAATTAACTTCACTGTTCAATTTTTAACTGCAGAACAGTTATATGAGAAGCCATCCAATTTTAAGTACTTCAATGAATTATTGTTATTGGTACAATCTGTAATAGAATCTTCCAAAATGAGAGACGAAGCACGTATTAGAGTTTATTTGGAATTATTAGAGAACTGGTGTAGAAACGCAGAGCAAGAAGGCTTAAATATGTCTGAATTTATTAAGATATGTTTAAATATGAAGGACAGTTTAACGTTAACTAGTGGCCAATCTATTGTAATTTTATGGGATAATTTCAGAAAGGTATACCCATCAACACTAGTTAGTTGGGAATTATGGAAAGAGTTACTCGTCTTATGTACTAAATTTGATAAGGTAAAAGAAGAACAATTCAGCGAATCATACGATTCCATTCGTGAACTAACGGCCATGATTTCTCAAATATCACATGAATTATTGAATAACGATGAAAATAATATTGGTGAACTTATTAGAAGACTTGAGGATGGTATCGAAGGATTGGAAAGCATATCATCAAAATTCCTGATACGTAGAAAGCACTTCTTTAAAGATGACTTTGATACCCTATCAATATTACTTTTCAATGAAACAGCAAACCATAAAGATACCATTTTAGAAATTGCACCATTCACTTCGTTATCAACTGAAAGACTAATTAAACTCGACAATAATAGACACTCATATCCAGCAATATTTGATTTGTTATGGAAACCAGAAAATGGAATATACAAATCGTTTACAGAATCGATATTTTCATCTACATATTTTGAGAATTTGGTATTGAAGAGTAATCACTTTACAACATTTGCAGGTAGCCAAATCAATCAAACCATTTGTGATGCAAATACACTAATGTCCTCCACAATAAATGTATCGAATGTTATCTTAAAGGATCCACATCAAATTTATTCAAAAATTTTAACTACATGGATAAAACAAATCATCATGATACATGTCTCGGTCGATTTAGAATCACTGGAAGAGAGTAAATGGGATGATATTATCGTCACTGAATGCAGTCAATACTTCCAAGATGTATATACGAAATATATTAAAACAGCTTTAAATCTATGCAAAGGACAACTATCCGACTTAGGTACAGCTTGGATCATATTTGCTATTGCGTTAATAGAATTGTTCGTTCCAAATAAACCAGTAGATCCTGCTATCAACGATTATGTTAATTACCAATTATTCTCTGAACATAAAAACTTTGCATCATCTGTTTTACAAAATTGGTCTATTATTCGTAGAGTAATCAGTGGTGATGAAATGATACATGCTGAGAAATTATGCAAGGAATTCACAGATGTAGAAGCTCCAAAGAGACCAAAGGTATATCGTCCTGATGTGCCAATTGATAATTTGTTTGACGAGTGGTTAAGGTTTCTGGAATCTACAATTTCTTCAGAACAAGCAGAACAATTAATGAAATCAATTATTCAGAATGAAAATATATCGTCTGCGAGACTTGAAATGTTTCAACAGAATACCTCCAATTTCATGGCCCGTCTGGACACAGGATATACTTATTTCCCAGATCTAAACGAAATATTCTCTGGCTATATCATGAGTATGAAATTTGGTTTTGATGTTTTGAGACACGCAGAAATACAAAAAAGCAGAACTTATTCGTTATCTACTCTTTGGTCGGTTGATCCATCTGTGATATACAACATTGAAAAAGTGAAATCCTCTTTCGGTGTAGCTGATGCGATGGCCAAAGGATGGTCTCTAGAAAATGTCAATAATGAAAAGCTTAATATTTTCTTCTTGAAATTAACACAACTTTACAAGAATGATACTAATATAGTACCAATGATCAATACGATTCTAGAAGGTTTATATTACAGATGGTCGCTAAGACGTGTAAGAGAGGAACAAAAGAATCAAGAAGACGCAAGCCTGTTTAAATATGAAGATTCGGAAGATAATATTGAAGAAGCCATGAAGGAAATGTTCCCAGATTACGAGGATAGTGCCGAATATGATGCAAAAAAGACAGACAACAAAGACGAAATTGACGAATTATATTATGAAGTTGCGAAGTTATACATGTCTATCTTCAATGATGTTGACCAAGAGGACATTACAAATCTAGTTAACGAAGGTTCATCAATTGTAGAAATAATGGTTGGAGAATCTTCCAAGCTTCAAAGTACTATTCTTAACGAAGAACAATTAACAGGGGTTATCACAACCTTATACGAGAAGATCCATGTTTTTGAAAATTCCAATAATATCGAAACAATTAACTTCTACGAAGAAGCATCCGTAAGTGAATCACAACGTGCTGTAGGCATTATTTCAAGTCTTTGGTCTCATGTTGATAAATTACTCTTAAAATGGCCTGAACATGCAACCTTAATCGAACTTCACAACATGTCAAAAGATTTCGTGGAATTACCAACAGATACACCAATGGCTAAACAATTACATAAGGTTGAACAAATATACACTATTGTAGTAGAATGGGAAAAATATGCTGCTTCTAAGGTATCATTATCTGAACATATTACAAAAATTACGAATTTGATCGTATCATGGAGAAAGATGGAGTTGCGCACCTGGAACGAATTATTCAACAGTGAAGATAGAGCAATGAGTAAGAGGATTGGTAAATGGTGGTTTTTCTTATTTGAAACCATTATTATGTCAAATGCTGGTACTAATAATGAGAATGATAATTATATGGGACTAATAGTATCATTAAATACATTCTTTGGTAAGAGTACTGTTGGTGAATATTGTGACAGATTGAATTTGGTTTCTGCTTTCAAGAGACACGTTGACATTCTTGGCCTACCTACTGTACTTTCTGATACACTTTCAAATATAATCTCATTTTATGAACAATATAAAGATAATATCCTAAAACAATTGGCAACTGGAAAAAAGTCGCTTGAAAAAGATATGAAGGAAATAATTCTACTAGCTAGTTGGAAGGATGTAAATGTTGATGCATTGAAACAAAGTTCACGTCGTTCACATAATAGTCTTTTCAAGATTGTAAGAAAATACAGAGCGTTATTAACTGCCAATGTATTAAGTTTAATTGAAAATGGTCTAGGTTATGTTCCAAATTTACAAATATCTTCTGCTACGTTGCCCAATGTCAATACATACGCTATATTTAGCGACGAATCGAATGATAAGGTACTGAGAAACGTTACGAGCTGGAAGACAAGATCTAAGGTTCTTCAAAATGTAAAAACCGTAAGTAGTAACATGGAAAAATATGTTGACATTGTTGATAAACAAACGTTTCCTGATTTCACCGACTTCGTTAAGGATTATGGAAAAGAAGCTGACCGTTTACGTGATGAAACACCTGGTATTTACAAGAAGGAAATTAAGAAGCAAC
Organism: Maudiozyma turicensis; assembly: GCA_003708545.1. Classification (NCBI taxonomy): domain Eukaryota; kingdom Fungi; phylum Ascomycota; class Saccharomycetes; order Saccharomycetales; family Saccharomycetaceae; genus Maudiozyma; species Maudiozyma turicensis. The sequence goes on from PPOO01000902.1 coordinate 12,941, forward strand.
TGGCTATGTTAAAGACTCAAAAGGCAAAGCTATTCAGTGATGCATTGAAAGAGTTTAGAAGAAGTGGCTTGAGGACTAATTTCAGAAAGGATATTCATGCCATTCAAGGTAGTTCATCAACAATATTAGCTAATTCGTTAGCGTTCAAAAGTGACAATTTGAGGGATTCAGATAAATATTATTTCAGAATTATTGATATTCTACCACGTTTAAGAAATGCGGTTGCATCTCCTGCAGATGATATCCCAGTTGTAGGTGTTGAGAAAGGTATGGCTGTGGTTGAGAATCTGATGTTCTCATTAATCACATCTAGAAAACCTATTCAAAAGGTATCCCAAAATTTCTCAAAGTTGTGTGATTCACATAAATATTTAGAACAATACTGCTACTCATCCGGATCATTAAAACAAATATCTTTACACTTTGGTGTAACGTCGGCCTCATTCTATGTCTCAAGATTACCTATGCTAATTGATTACTGTATTAACACATTAGACATTATTGATAAGACAGTAAAGACTGAAGAGGACAAGTTATTTTTGAATAGTAATAAAATGAAACTAATATCGTTTGGTGATAGATTAGATGGTAAACTGGTATTCGATACATCTATATCAAAGCTGTTATCTGAATTTAAAAATTTCATGGGTAATTTCATTAATCAAATTAATTCGAGAAAGAGAGAATCAACATTTTTCGTTTACGAAGTTCTATTAAATTGGATTACTAGCAACAATGAGAACTTTTCTACTCCATATATGGAATCCACTAATGATGTTTCAATAACAGAAATCGATGAATTATTACGTAAGCTTTACAGAAGCATAGTATTGGCTTTCCAAAAAGTTATGGAAGATGACGCTACATCAATTACAATGGAAGACGATTTCTGGTTAAGTACAACATCTAAGCGTATCATCAGCCTATCTAAGTTAACTCATAGTGACACAATTATAAAGAATATTGAAAAGGTACAAATCATATTAAATGCACAAGATTTCTCTGTGACTGATTCGTGTTTAATTCGTGCAATGATTACCTTCACTATGCCTGTAATCACCAACTACATGTCGTTATTGAGGGTTGTTTTCAAGAAAGTTAGATCTTACTATGTGGACGTTAGTCATGGTACATACATCACTTCAAACATTTTATTTAATCTAGCTAAGAATGGGTTCTGTTCTCCAGAACCACCATCAGAGGAGACTGAAGACAATAATTTACATGAAGGTACCGGCTTAGGTGACGGTGAGGGTGCTCAAAACAATTCTAACGATATTGAACAAGATGAAGATTTAACAGAAGATGCTCAACAAGAAAATCAAGATCAAAAGGATAAAGATGAAAGAGAAGATGATGACAATGATGATGCTGTTGAGATGGAAGGTGATATGGCTGGTCAAATGGAAGAACTATCTGATCAAGAACAAGATGAAGATGATAAAGATCTGGATGAAGAAGACGAAGAGGAACTTGATGAAGAGATCGATGATCTCGATGAAGATGATCCAAATGCCATTGATGATAAGATGTGGGACGAAAAGCCAGATGACAATTCAAAGGAAAAAGATTCGGATAAGAATCTAGATAACCAGGATGACAATAACGATATTCAAGCCAGTGAAAAGAAAGATACCGAAACTAACGATAGTCAAGAAATTGCCAATGATCAGGACAATAATCAAGCAGATGAACAGAATGCTGACGAGAATAACGAAGATAAAGAACAACTGGAAAATAATTCTGATTCAGACTCTGATAACAATGATGATGATAATGAAGAAGAAGATGTAGGCCAACAAGATGATGAAATAAAGAATGATGAGGGTCAAGAGCTTGACAACAATGTTCCTGATGTTGAGACCATGGACCTACCTGATGATTTGAATCTAGACTCCGGTGAAGAAAATGAGGAAGAATCAGAAAATGAACAAAACATGGATGATCTTCCAGAAGAGTCCGATGAAGAAAAGGATGATGTTAATATGAGCGAGGACCAAGAAACCAAAGAGGCCCAAATCGATGAAATCGAAGATGAAAATGCTAACGAAGGACAGGAACAAGAACAGGACGAAGATAATATGGATATTGATGAATATGCTCAACCTGAAACCGAAGAACCGAATGTTGAACAAAGTGAGACTGTCGAAGAAGGTACTTTATCAGAGGAAGAAGAATTAAATGAAGAACAAGATATGAAAGAAGATAAACAGAACCAAGATGATGAAGAAGGTACCAATAATGACATAGATGGCTTGGATGGTGCAGATGCAGTATCCGACGATGATGAAATTAATAGCGAAGCTGCAGTAAATGAAAATTCTGGTGCTAAGGGTACTGGTTCTGATACTAAAGATTCCGATGAACAAGAAGATGTTGGTAGCTCCGGGGTTACACAAGATTCACAACAAGAACAAGAAGATCAGAATGAGTCAAATGATTCTTCAAGACAGGAAGCTAAAGAAACCCTAAAACAATTAGGTGATGCCCTAAAAGAATTCCACAGACGTAGACAAGACATTAATGAAATCAGCGAAAAGGACGAAGAAGAAAGTAAAGATAATGCTAAGGCTAATGAACGTCCAGACGAATTCGAACATGTAGAAGGTGCTAATACCGAAACTGATACACAAGCTTTAGGTTCTGCCACACAGGATCAATTACAAAAAATTGATGAAGATATGGCTATTGATGATGACTTACCTGAAAGTCAGGATATGATCAAAGAGGAAGGGGATGATGATCATGATATGCTACAAGATGAAGTTGTCAAAGAAGAAGAAAAGAGCAATCTAGAGGTTAACGAAGGTACCACTGAGAAGACTGATTTGGAAAATGAATTAGGTCAACGTATCTTTGCAGGTGCGGATAAGGACAACGAACTAGATCATGAACAAGAGGACGAAATTTTTAATGAAGAACAATTGATTGAAAGTGAAAATTATAAAGATGAGATGGATGAATTAATAGATAATATTGATAACGAGACTAAAATTGAAAATATCAATGATGTTCCAAAGAGAACAATAGAAGAATCTCGTGAATTATGGCAAAAAAGTGAAAGATCCACAAGTGATTTAGTGGCAAGGTTGGGTGAACAATTAAGATTGATTTTAGAGCCAACTCTGGCAACTAAACTAAAAGGTGATTATAAGACTGGTAAAAGATTAAACATGAAGAGAATTATTCCTTATATTGCATCCCAGTTCCGTAAGGATAAGATCTGGTTAAGAAGAACTAAACCAAGTAAACGTGAATACCAAATTATGATTGCATTGGATAATTCTAAATCTATGAGTGAATCCAACTGTGTCAAATTGGCATTTGATAGTTTATGTCTAGTATCCAGAACTTTGTCTCAATTAGAATCTGGTGGTTTATCTATTGTTAAATTCGGTGAGCATTCTAAGGAAGTACATTCATTTGACCAACAATTTAGTAACGAAACTGGTGCTAAGGTACTTCAATGGTTTGATTTCCAAGATACAAAGACAGATGTTAAGAAATTAGTTGCTGAATCATTAAAGATATTTGAACATGGTCGTGCTATTAGTCATTCTGATCAATGGCAATTAGAAATTATTATCTCAGACGGTGTTTGTGAAGATCATGAAACTATTGAAAGATTAGTACGTCGTGCAAGAGACAAGAAGATTATGTTAGTTTTTGTTATTATTGATGGTATCAGTTCCAATGAATCTATTATGGATATGAGCCAAGTTAATTATATCCCAGACAAAAATGGTGTTCCACAATTGAAGATCACAAAATATTTGGATAATTTCCCATTCGAATTCTACGTTGTTGTCCATGAAATTAGCGAACTTCCAGAGATGTTGTCCCTAATATTACGCCAATATTTCTCAGATTTGGCATCTACTTAAGTTTTCATAAAATTGAGAACAAAAACCTGTATATTATAACAAAGAAATAAGAAATTAAGAAAATAAAATAAAAATATATATATATGTATATTAGTGTATATTATTAAATAGTAAAAAGTTTAAATCACTTTGACCGTTATTATCGTTGTCAGTTCAAAAGTTATTCAATGTCGATATTGTTAGCCCTAACTTGAAAAATTGTAGCCAAAATTAATTGAGCTCATCGCCGCGAAAAGAATGAAAAATTTTCAGCTCCACGGAACGCGGTAGAAATATTACTATTTCATATAAAAAGGACAGAGTTTGAAGACGGATAATTCAGTTACATGCAAATTTCTACTTCCCACTTCATTTTTAATAATCTTCTTAATATTTAGATATATAACTAAAATTAAAGTGGAAATACTACTTTACATGAGGTACATACTACTTCACGCTAGTGAACAATTGAGTTCACAATACTTGAGGGTACAGGGTTGGGATAATATATTATAGTATGGTAGTTCAGAAATGAGTTATACCAGACGGTATGGCATGTTATAATAGATTATCTGTAAATTGCATAACTAAAAAAAGATATTTACATGATGATACAAAATACATTGCTCGAAGGTCTTGTATCGATGTGAGCAATACGATTTCTCAATAGACTACAACGGTATCTGATTTTTATCTTTTTTATAATAAGTACTTGATTTACATAATTTTTTCACTTGATATTCTTTAATAAAAGTAAGATGTCTATGTAAATTGGTCATTTTCGCTATTTTGAAATACCACTTAATTTTAATTTATGGTCATTGCAGTTGTGAATCCGTTTCCGTTTCTTGTATGTCCCGATGAGCTCTTCAGTTTGCACACAGATGCATTATAAAAGTATGCATTTATATTCTAGTAATTAGAAAAAATTTTGTAACTAGTATTTGATTATTTTAGAAGAAACACTAATAAATTGATACCAAATCGTACAATAAGAAATTCTTAATAACAAGGAACTATGTCTAAAAGAGTTAGCAATACTGTACGGTATAAATACCCACTACCAATCCATCCACTAGATCTACCTCAATTATTTGTTCATAATCCGATATCATGGGCCTACTGGCTATATAGTTACATCACAAGTTATAATGCATTATCGAACAAGATACATGTAGATATCACAAAACACAATAACTTCATACATATAGAAGTTAGAGATCTAGCCGATATGAAATATTTATGGGATAGAGGCTTCTTTGGTACAGGCCAATTGTCCAGAAGTGAACCTACGTGGTATGAACAAACACGCAAGAAATTCCAAAGCAGTAGCGATGGAAAGAGCAATGGTATGAGTTTAGAGCGAGTCACTAAATTAAGAAGAAAACAAAGAGTCGAGTTCAAGAAACAACGTGAAATAGTAGAGGAGAAATTGTTACAACTTAGGAGAGAAGGTAATTTGACACCTGAACAAGAAGTAGAGATTCTTGAACAAGAAAGAGACAAACTACGTAAATTTAAGGATGATCAAGCTTCATTACATATAATGGATCAAGATGAAGATATTACTGAACAAGAGAATAAAAGACTGCTATTACAGCGATCTGAAATATTAGATGAAAATGATAATTTATTGAATTTGGAATCACTCCAATTAATGCCTGTAGAGACTATATTCTTAAGTTTTGCGTTACCTATTCTCGATATATCACCAGTAGATTTCATTTCGAAGTGTTGTTTGACTGACATATCTCGGTATTCAGAAGATTTACACACATTATTGATCCAGTATGCAGCATATCATCATTACAGATCTCATGGATGGTGTGTGCGTTCTGGTATAAAATTTGGCAGTGACTATATTTTATACAAGAGAGGTCCACCATTTCAACACGCAGACTTTTGTATAATGGTATTAGATTCTAATTGTTCGAAACCTTATACGTGGTATTCTACCATTGCTAGAGTATGCGGTACAGCAAATAAAACATTAGTCCTTTGCTATGTAGAACGCCTAGAGACTGAAGAACAAATATTAGAATGGCTGCAAAGGGGACAGTTAACAAAAGTTTTTAACAGCTTTAAGGTCGGTGAGGTTATATATAGAAGATGGGTAGCCGGGAGAAACCGTGACTAAAAATATCAGATCCGATATGAACGACTGAATGAAAAGATAATTTATTACTACTTGGTATTTATTGTGAATGTTTAATTATATAGGTTCAAAGGTATATAAATGCTTCTTTTTTTATATAGATGCATGCATGCATGTGAGTATTTATTCTAGTGTATAATAACCTATTTACCATTGTATGTATCTAGAACCCAACCGCAATCTCTCATTCCCTTGATGTGTGCTTTTGGTCCTTCTACCGGATCGTCATAAATTTTGTTTGTCTTCTGATCATGTGTAGCTGGCTTTGATATACAAACAATCTTTTCGTTTGGTAGGATGCATTTTAGCTGTGATTTTGGAAATGGACATGGACAATCGGACTTCGATAATACACATTCTAGAGTAACAGGACATAAGTAGTTTTTACAATCACTGTCTAACACTCTGTCTTCATATGTTTCTAATTTTGGAGGCTGTTGCTGTTGCTGTTGTTGGTTGAAGTTAAACATAAACCCTTGAACATCCAGCAATAAAAAAAACACAGCTACTAGTATGATTTTATTAACTGATCTTAAATAGGACATATTATTCCCTTCTCTCTCCTGGACTATTCGATAATGATCTAATTTGTATATATCTACCTGTCTATACCATGAGTGTCTATGCTACCTGGTAATTGTAATGAACTATGTTATATATATATATATATGTGTGTGTATCCTGGGACTAGATGGTTGGTTAATTAACACAGTGGCATCTCTTCGCTTCATGTTGACGTCAAAGTGGTGAAGTTCGTGCGTAGTGATATTCTACGCGTCAATTTTTTTGATTTCGACAAACGCGAAATTATGTTTTGATGAAACTTCTCTTTTCAATAACAACAACAACAAAGGTTGAAAGTCGGGTCATTCCATCTTTGTTTCTTTTTGACATTGTATATAGCAATATATGCAAAGTTGTGTTGTGCAGAGGAAAAAACAAACGACAGTTTAGGGAAATTTCAGTAGGTGCAGAAGACGTTGAGGAGGATGTATTACAGGATCGATCAATATACCAACGCATACAACAAGATTCTAAGAGAGTCTTCAAATCCATCGACATGCCAACTGGTCATTTTTGTTTCATGTCTGAATATAGATGCACTGTGTGCGACTAGAATGCTATCCACCCTTTTCAAGAAACAATTAGTCCAATTACAAATTGTGCCCGTGTTTGGCTATTCTGAATTGAAGACACACTATAAAAAATTAGATGAAAATATTAATAGCATCGTTTTGGTCGGTTTTGGTAGCTACATTGATATTGAGACATTCCTAGATATAGATCCTCAAGAATATGTGTTGGATACCTCATATAGTGATTTGTTGATTCAAAAACCGGATAGTAATACATATAAGAGATACATTTACATATTGGATAGTCATAGACCGTGGAATCTAGATAATTTATTTGGTTCTGACATCGTACAATGTTTTGATGATGGTACAGTGGAAGATTCATTAGGGGAACAGAAAGAGGCATATTTTAAATTGATAGAGCTAGAAGCAGCAGCAGGGGAAGATAACTCTGAGGAAGAATCAACTGACGAAGAAGACATCCATGACGATGATAAAGACGACGAAGAGGATGATTACGAGTCCTTAGAAAATGGTAAGAGACTACATCCTGATAGTATAAAATATAAGAAACAAGCTCGAAAACAAAGGAGGAAAGAAATAAGTCAATATGAAAGCATACTAGAAGAATACTATTCCCAAGGTACTACAGTTGTTAATTCAATATCATCTCAAGTGTATTCATTGATTTCCGCTATTGGTGAAACTAGTTTGACTCAATTATGGCTAGCCATCCTAGGAGCGACTTCATTAGATACTACATACTCATCAGTTTACAATAACTTATACCCAATTATGCAGGATGAAGTTAAAAGGTTATCTCCTGGGAATAGTTTTCTCGTGTCCGCAACACGCTCAAATGGCTCAGGGTCTTCTTCAAAAACACCAGATACTTTATCTCTTGAAATTCAACCGGATTACTATTTATTTTTATTGAGACACTCTTCATTATACGACAGTTTTTATTATTCTAATTTTGTTAACGCAAAGTTATCGCTATGGAATGAAAATGGTAAGAAACGACTACATAAAATGTTTGCGAGAATGGGTATACCATTAAGTACTGCACAAGAAACGTGGATTTATATGGATAACTCCATTAAAAGAGAATTAGGTAACATTTTCCATAAAAATTTAGATAGATACGGTTTACAAGACATCATTAGAGATGGTTTCGTTCGAACATTTGGATACAGAGGATCTATAAGTGCAAGTGAATATGTTGAATCATTAGCAGCATTATTAGAAGCTGGATCAACGATGAACAGTTCAAATCATAGCAGTATACCGAATTCCGCTGGGAAATCCAGTAGCAATGATAATAATGCCAATAATAATGATGACGACGATAATGGTGCACAGGAAGAGGATGTTGAGCTGGATGTTGCGGCGGCTAACCGTAAGAAAGCGTTGTCTTCCATGGAAAATATTAGAAAACAATGGGTTTCTAATTTCTGGTTGAGTTGGGATGCATTAGATGAAAAGAATATAGATATATTATCTCGAGGTATTAAACATGCACAATTTCTTCAAAAGGCCATATTTAACACCGGTGTTACTGTCCTTGAGAAGAAAATGATTAAGCATTTAAGAATATACAGATTATGTGTGTTACAAGATGGTCCAGATCTATCAATTTATCAGAACCCATTAACATTATTGAGGTTAGGAAATTGGTTAATAGAGTGTTGTGCCGAAGCAGAAGATAAGCAATTATTACCCATGGTACTCGCTTGTTTAGATGAGGATACCGACACATACTTAGTTGCCGGGCTTTCACCAAGATACCCAAGAGGTTTAGATAATTTGAAGAAGAAAGAACCTATATTAAATAACTTTAGTATAGCATTTCAACAAATCACTGCTCAAACTGGTGCGAAGGTTAAGATCGACAACTTTGAAAGTTCCATAATCCAAATTAGAAAAGATGATCTGTCACCGTTCTTAGAGAGATTAACATTAAGTGGATTGTTATGAGATAGTTCTGATTATAGCTTGAATAGCAGAATGAAAAGAGGGAAGGTCATTAAAATAATATAAAAACTTAAATAAGATAGTCATATTTACATTACATAGTCATACACATATTTACACTAATTTTTGTCATGTTAGATATTAATACACATCATCGGAGGTTTGCGTTTTGATGATTATAAACACTCTTTTCTTAACCGGGATTTAACGTTATTGATTAAATTCTCCATGGCGCTGTGCTCTGTAAACAAACAAAAAATACAAGTTTATTGAATTTATGACGTTTTCAAGATAGTGTACAATTCCATCTATTATAGAAAAGGAAAGAGTCTATATCATAGAAATAAACCCAATACAATATATAAGTAAGGATAACACTCTAGTACCATGGTGAATGGACGAAGTAATAGACCCCAGACATCTAATCCGTTGTTCGAAATGCCACCTTTCTCACCGTGGAACAGTGTGGATGGCAATGAAGCAAATGAAAGAAGTTTATTAACGCCATTGAGAAGAAATATTAACAGATCGTTGAAATCTACTAAAGAGCAGCTAGCTTCCAATAGGTTGACCTCTGTCACAAGTCATGGTGGAAATAACGATATTACGTATGATGATGCGCCATATGATTTTCATCCATTCACAACGAAGAACACTATTACAGAGAGTAAGATGAAACATTTGCTGGGAGCTGAAACTGCAGAACACTGTTTAATATTTCATAATGAGGGACATCCAAATGGTTCGGAAGGTTATAGGCCAGATATTATGCTTGATTGCGAACCTAAAAGCAGTAAGGATGCAGATATACTAATTAATTATTCAGAGAATGTCGCAGATTCCTATAGAGGGATCCAAAGTAGCAAACAGCAGAGTGGAAAGAATGTAGAGTTAGTAAGTAGAAATCGTGGATCAATTCATAAGCCAGCTACCAAATTACTAGAATTGAAAGTTTTTTGGGAAAATTCTGATCTTCTCAATTATTTAGAAACAGACATGATTATCAGACAGAATCAAATTCTATTGAACGAGTTAGAGGAGTTAACGAATGTTAAGAAACAATTGAAAACAAAGAGACACAATACATCTTTAACAGAAAGATGTAACAAAATCTTGAATCATAGATAAAATTATTAGTTCTTTAACGATAATGCTTTAACTGATTATAAGTTCAATAAAATTTGTTAGAATCACTCTCAAATATACCGATACAATACTCCAATTTCTTCGTGATAAATAAGAATCTTATTGAAATTTTTTTCGAATACCGATGAATTTTGTGAACAACAGATGACTGTATGGGTATGACTACTGCAGACTTCATATAAGTAATTACGTCAAGGTCTATTTTTTGGTGTTCGTATCCATTGATAACTTTACAACGTAACAAACACACAATAACAAATTAGGATATATCAGAGGACACTTTTAGACGATTACAGACCAAATATTATTGACTGCAGATACAAACAGATATTAGGATATATGTGTTTGTAATACTATAATCGTAGAAGGTCCATGTAAAGTATTAGTTATTTAGTTAACTACCGAACTCAATCTGGGATTATATATGTTAAACATGAAGTATTTCTGGATTTACATTTTTTTAAATGTGATATGCGATCATGAGTATATTAATGAACGGTATTGCTTATATGATATATAAAAGAACCATAAAATCATAACTTTGTAGTGTTTGTATAAAAATAGAACAAATATCAAATGTAGATGACCTAGCAATGCTGTTAATTAAAAAGAAGACATGAAGCTAACAAGGTACACACTGTTCATAATCGTCTATATTAATCTGTTGCATATGATCTAGTCAGAAATATCTCAGAAATATATCAGAAATAAATACAAATTCTATTTATAAATATAGAAACTTATTGCAGCTATAATTTATTGTATGATTCGTACATTGTTGTATTCGAAACAAATATTGGGTGACAATAAATGCTCAGTCGGTGATAGAGATACCTATAGAGAATCTGAAACATTTGGGAATGAGATTAGTATATTAAAAATACTGTACTGGAAGACTATGTGTCCTGCAATGGCAGCATTACTTCTCTCCGTCTTTCACAAGGAAGAGATATATAGAAGTAAGTTATGTAATCTTATATAAAACAGGAATCGCGCTTCCTTTATATACGTGAGCATTTTCACGGAAATATTCACATTGGAAAGAATCTTACCGTGTCTCACGACAAATATATTTCCAACAATACCACTATTAGCTACACATCCAAATATTCATTCGCACTGTTATTTAGTCAAATATCTGCTAACATTTTCAGAATACAAGTTGGCCAGAATGTGTCCTCTTTGTAACTATTCCATATCAGAGTCTTGAATTTATGGTTCTGTTGTTTGAAATGTCATCATAGTCTATGAAATGGTACGGAATTGATAATGTATTTGAACTTCGATATATAATTCTAATATAAACGTGGTTTTCAATATAACTTACAAGTTTTTTTACCAACAGCAGTTACGCCAATAATTGCAACTACTATTAACTGGTATTCGTTTCTGTACCATATTATAAATTGACACCGAACTGTAGAAGTAACCTTCTGATTTCTGTAAATCGTTAACCTTAAATTTTGTCACTAAAACGGTACCAAAACAAGGATAAGCACTTTTTCATTTGTAAAATTTATTGACATCATAAATTCTTCAAGCTAGAGAAGTCGTGTTGCAAGTGGTTAAGAAAAAATCCACCT
>PPOO01000902.1:34869-46011 GCA_003708545.1 Maudiozyma turicensis
ATACTTGACCAACTTGACCCATGTTAATAGCAATCAAAGGTTTATTGGTATGAGAATGTCTAAATCTCTCCAGTGTTAAGTTATCTTCAAACTTAGTAGCGGTACCAACAAACTTAACAATATCAACATCAAGAGATAATGCTTGGTTGTATCTATTTTCCCATTCGGCATCATTCCAGTCGTAAGCTGCATCGAAGTCATGGTGAGATCCAATAATCTTAGTGAAGCCCTTATTGTTTAGAACACTATATTGGATTTCAGATGGTAAAGTTAATTCTAAATCAATGAATTCAACACCTGATTTTAGGGCTAAGCTGAACAACTTCTTCAAAGTTTCGCAGTCATCATCGGCAAATTTACCACCCTGTTTCTTAGTTCTCACAGTAAAAATGATAGGTAGACCTTCGGTAACGGTACGTAAAGTGGATAGTTGTCTGCTAACGTAGTCAGCGTCATATTCGGCCAAATGATCAACTCTGACTTCAGCAGCATCACAACCATATGTAATTGGGTTCAAACTGTCAACATGCTCAGTTAAATCTTCAAAAGTCATACAAACGAAAGCAGATCTTTTGGTTGGAATAGTGATTTGTCTCTTACCAGCAACCATGTTGATGAAACCACCAAAGACCTTTCTCAATTTTTGGAATTGGGATTCAGTTGAACAGTGTGGTGCGAAGAAAGTATAGTTGGAACATTCATTGTACCACTTTTCTCTTTTAGTCCAAACATCTCTAATTTCTTCAACATAAGCGGGTCTGGTTGGATCACTTTGCAGGAAGATGATAGTTTCTTCGATGTCTCTGTGCAAATGTAAGACAATCCCACCTTCGGAAGCAAACTTCTTTAGAGATTCCCTTGATTCAGTACTTTCAACAATACCACCTCCAGTGGAGAAGACGTAGCCAGCGTCACCGTATTTTTCAATAACTTCCCTGAATATTCTTGCTTCTTCGATTCTAAATTTTTCCCAGCCATTTTCGGCAACAAATTCCTTGATTGTACCCTTCTTATACTGTTGTTCAAATAAGTCATCTAAATCGACCAATTTGTAACCTAATGCCGCAGCGCACCATTTACTAATAGTGGTCTTACCCGCAGCTCTCATACCAATGATAACAACACTCTTGTTTGAGTTTGTCTTTGTAGTATTTAGTGGCTCGGCACCATCCAATCTGGCACCTAGATCGGTATGTAGTACATCCCACCAACCTGGCCATGTCTTACCTGTACAATGTCTTTCAAGAACTCTAACCGGGGTAGCATTTTGATCCTTCTTATTGTAATTAACCATACCAGCCAATAATGAGAAACTCATAGCAACACGATGGTCATCGTATGTGTCAATTCCAACGGGACCTGAAGAATCGCGAGGTTCCTTTAACTCATCAAGAGAATCAAGACCGAAAACTTGGATTCCATCCGGTAATTCTCTAGTTTCGACACCAAATTTAGCTAACTGTGTAGCCATAGCTTCGATTCTGTTGCATTCCTTTACTCTTTGGTTAGCTATACCTTCAATGGTGGTAACATTGCCAGTGCCCTTACCGTCGTTGGCAACAGCAGCAACAACACATGCCGTTAGGAAAGCGTCGGTCATTGGTTCCATATCAACATGCTTCAATGGCTTTAATTGACCTTGAGCTGGACCAGTAACCGTTGTAGAAGTAGCAGTTTGATCAACTGTACAACCCATTGGTTTTAGAACATCTCTGGCAAATCTTGCATCACCTTGTAATGAAGCGGAACCAATGTTTGGAACAGTGACAGTGGTACCAGTCAAAGCAGCAAATGCTAATGGATAAGTAGCACTTGAAGCATCACTTTCAATAACATATTCAGGTGGATTGATATAATGACCCTTTGGAATGTGGTAAGTGTATGGTTCAGTCTCTGATTGAGTAACCTTGATACCAAATGCATCCATCATTCTGATTGTCATATCGACATATAATTGAGAGATTGGCTTACCACCAACTAAAGCTAAAGTAACTGGTTCTTGAGCATATGGAGCACACATTAAAACAGATGAAACATATTGAGATGAAACAGTAGCAGCTAATTCGATTCTACCACCCTTGAAGACAGAGTCAGTGTAGACTTTTAATGGTAAACAACCTTCATTCTTAACGTATTCAATCTGGGTACCATTGGCACGTAAGGAATCCACTAGAGGACCGATTGGTCTTTGTTGCATTCTAGCATTACCAGTTAAAATGATGAAATTCTTATCAGAACGAGATTTAACCAAAGCTGCAACGGTAGTTAAGAATCTAGAGGCAGTACCAGCATTACCTAGGTATAATTCTTCATCACAGACAGTTAAAGTTTCACCACCACGACCTTCTAGGACGACGGTTTCACCATTATCTTCCCATGTGATGTTAGCACCTTTTAATAAGTCAACAGCAGCTAACATGTGTTTAGTATCATCAGAATGTAATAGATTCCTGATCTTACATGTACCTTCACCAAGAGCTGCCATGACAAGGGCACGATTAGAGATAGATTTAGAACCTGGTGGAACAATAACTTTCTTTTGATCGGTTGGAATATTGTTAAATGGGTAAACTAAAGTTTCATCAGTTAAGATAAATCTTAAATCAGCATCGGAGACAATGTGGGCAGAAGTACCGTAACATTTACCAATACTTTCTAAAATGACACATTTCTTCTTAGCACCATCATTTTTCTTATCGATACTCATTTTGTCTAATAAAGTCTCTAAAGGAGTAGTCTTTTGTAAAGTTAATTCTTTAAACCATTTTTCTTCTGGGGACACTGGTAAACCGTACGCAACTAGGATCTTAGATAAACGAGCAACTTGGGTAGATGATAGAATACCCCAATAACGAGATAATTCAGCTTCTTTGACCATACCAATGGAGACACATTCACCGTGTAAAGCTTGTGGGGTTAAGATAGCTTCATACGCATGTCCAATAGTATGTCCAAAATTCAACAAATTTCTTAAACTTGATTCACGTTCATCAGATGAAACAACATCAGCTTTAACCTTGATACTACCTAAAACTAATTTGTAAGTGTGTTCTAGGATTGCTTCAATATTTGTATCAGAGATGTTATAAGTTTCATTAGTCATGGTACTCTTGTAATCAATGAATTTAGCGTTATTAACAATTTCCAAGAATGAGTTAGCATTAACTTCTAATCTTGTAAATTCTTGGGCATCCCAAATACAAGCGGTTTTAATAACTTCAGCCATACCATTAATGAATTCTCTTTGAGGTAAAGTACGTAACCACTTAATATCAACAAGGACAAATTGTGGTTGCCAGAATGCACCAATAAAGTTCTTACCAATTGGAGTATCGACGGCAGTTTTACCACCAATTGAGGAATCAACCATAGCTAATAAAGAGGTTGGAATTTGAACAACACGAACACCTCTCATAAATGTAGCTGCTGTGAAACCAATCATGTCACCAATGATACCACCACCAATTGCAACAACAACGGTGTCTCTTGTACAACCTTGTCTTAGCATAAAATCTTCGATGTTCTCTTTGGTTTGTCTAGTCTTATGGGCTTCGCCTGGTTTAGTGACAAATCTTAATAGACGAGAACCCTTTGGTAAAGATTGTTCAAATTCAGTAACTAATTGTTCCCAGTATGGAACTTTACATAAGTTAGCATCGTTAACAACAACATAGGTTGATGATGAACATTCCTTAATAATAGTTTGAACAATATGTGTATGAATATCGTAACCTACATGAATTGTAGGTTTCGATAAAATTGACACTTTTTCTAATGGCACAGAAACAGAAGCCATCTTTAGCTATTTTATCCTTTTTGATGTTTTCACCTTTCGAGAATATAATTGACTATAGTTATTAAGATCATAACTCAAACTTTCAAATAATATAAGAGGTAGGATTCTAATGAAACTGATATAACAATAGTTTAAACTTGAAATTGTTGTCCTGTCGTCTTTTTTCCTCCCCCCACGATTACGCTGGTAAGAGAAAAATAAGAAGAGATGGGAGAGATCTCTCTGCCTGTGTCGTCCTTCCGGTTCAATTGTTTTCAGAATAAAACTGTATCGATATTCCAGTGAAATTTCCGCACAACTTCTTATTTGGAAACTGGACTCGCATTAAAATTATTTTGATCTTCTTTCCTCCCTCAGAGAAAAAATGTACAATTTTTGTTTCGTTTTTATTATGACTCAGCGCTGAAAGTAGAGACAACATAACGTGAAAAATGACAGAAATTTCCCATTTGGTCTTAAATAGTATAGATGAATGGTTTAATTAGAAAGTATTTCAGTAACGCCTCTGTTCTAGTGCTAATTTAGTTTGTCACTTGAAATTTAAACAAAAGAAAAAACGGTTAAAGGTAAAAAAAAAGAAGTGTTCAAATTGGTTATTGAGTATAATCAGTTTTGAAATTGTAGAGTAACATACTAATATGTTATTTATAATTATTAGTGAACTATATATCTCAGAGTAAATACCTTAATAAATAAATATAACACCTTAACCGGAACTTATTGAATGGTCTTTTTATGCATTCCCTCTTCATATTTATATTATAACTTGTTGTTGGTTTTTTTCTTATTTTTTTGCCGCTGAGTCCCTTCCCCAATCTATGTATCAGTGGGAACAAAATAAAAGAATTTAAGGGTTCATATCTACATCGTAAAGTTATATATATACATTTATATATATATGTGTATGTCTATTGCGTTGCCTATTGTGTAATGTTAGCCGCCTGGTGTATCTTGGCGATTTGCAATTCTTCGTGATGATTGATGATATGACCCTATATTAGTATCACGATCTTACGGAAGGAGAGAGTGTGTTTATCTGAAATAAAACAAAAAAGAGTCAGTCACTTCTATCTATACTGGCTGCAATCACCAAACTAAGCCTGCAACCCTTGACCAAATTATTCTGGCGAATTTTCTTCCCATATACTTACCTAATAGAGGTAATAATAACCAGTTGATCGCATGCGATAGTTGTTCCAGACTCTCTTGCCATTGTTTTTCTGCATTAATCAGTTTCTCTTCTAGACTCAGTTCTTCTAATTCTAATTCTGTATTTCGATTTAATAACTCATAGTCAATCTCGCTATGAGAGGATTCATTGGAGTCACTTTCTAGAGATATTATGTCTGCGTTCATTTATGTAATATAATATAATGTTATTAGTTATTTGTGAGATCAATTTTGGTCCAAAGGATTTAACCTTAATTATGTTGAGAGAGTTTAATTATGTGATTTCCTTGCTCTTTCTTCACTGTCTTGAAATAGATGATTGGATATACCAAATTTGTTGAAAGTATCTTTCTTCCTCATTGAAAGAACATTGATTTTTCTTTATTTTTTAAACGATGGAAAGTGATTCGCTTCATAGAATTAGGGTTTAGTAAAACTAGGGCATTATACAAAAAAAGAAGGTATTGTTCAAAGGTGTCAGTTCGATAGAAAGACAGCTTGAGCAAGTCGTAAACGTAGGATAATGACAGAAAATATTGTTGATACATGGCATAGAATTAGTTACGCTTAACGATATCATTTTCCATTGGCAAGAAAGTGATTGTCCCAAGTTACATGAATGACTTTTAATAAATTGTCTAATCTGTTAAAAATTATTGTCTTATTATGGCAACGTACGGCAATTGAAAGTCACAGCATTGTCACAACAATCTTGATTTACAAGAAAACATTTAGTCGTTCCTGAAATTTCCTCAAATATGTTAAAGTGACAACTCCTCCTTCTTTTCGGTAGAATAAGTACTTGAATTTGTGCAATACTTAAAAAAAACCAATAAAACAAAACACGACAGTTCAATCGTTACTGCAGTCCCCAACAACTGAACAAATCAAGAAGTCACATTAATAAGCCATTTTAGATTAACGTCGAGTATCAAAATGACTGAAAAAATGCTGTTTTACTGAGCCAAGGACTAGATTTGTATATGTGTCTGTCTATCACCGCGATGCTCTTAATTCCGAACTTATTCCAAATAAGCTTTCTCGTAAGAAATTGTATTCGGCCGATGACTATAACAAATTTCATAAATCCGAAACAGCTGAAAAGAGAGAAAATTTTTCTTTTTTGTTCATGTATTCAATCCCGCGGAACCACTCAACCTGTTGAGTTTTCTGTGATAACATCTTTTATTCTTGCATCCGATGCTCGGCCGAAACTTCTTTTTCTATATAACCAGTCAATCACTGCGCCGCCCTAAAGAAAGCAATACTACAGGAAGATTATGTAACCTTTCTCCGAACGCATTTGTCAGTTACATAAGATATATACAAACAAATAACTCAACTATTTCTTGTTGACTCAAAAAAAGAAACCAAGATCAATAATATATATATATATATATAGAGAAAGGACTGTTGAATTAGTCGTACTCGAGAATATATTTTTCCATCTTCAAAACTTTCCTATTAAGAAAAAGTGTATCACTTATAAAGAAAATACACCCAATTACAAACACTTATATGCTTAAATCATTAAGAATGTGGCCATCTATTAAATCAACCATTTGTGAACGTTCTACCACAGCAGCTGCTACTGCATCAATATCCGATATGTCTATCGCTGATTCAATTTCAACTACACACAAACCTATAGATGCACAATTAAAATTATTACAAGAAAATATAATGAATAAATTAGTCTTAAATGATTCAGTAACAAAATCAAATAATATGATTGCTCATAATACAATAAATCAATGGCATTTCCATAATTCTATCTCTACTTCACAACATAATAAAATGATAGAAACTCCTACATTATTAGTTCACGGGTATGCTGCTTCATCAATGGCATTCCATTTGACTTTTAATAGATTATCCAATGGGATAAGAGATCTTTATGCTATCGATTTACCTGGTAATGGATTATCAGAGACACCTAAATTAAAATTGCCTACTTTACAAACGCATAAAATAACATTTAATAAAGATTATTCAAAGTTTTCATTGAATGAAAAAAATGATACAATTAGAGAATTGAACTTATTGAAAGAATATGAAAATTATTACATTAAAAAAATTGATGAATGGCGTGAAGAGAATCATATTGAAAAATTTAATATTATTGGACATTCCTTCGGTGGTTATATCTCTTTCAAATATGCAATTACTTATCCTGAAAGAGTTGAAAAGATTGGTTTAATTTCTCCATTAGGGATGGAACGTAATGTTTATTCCCTAAATAATAAATTCACCCCATCTGAAGAATACCAAGTTTCTATAGAAGATCCATCATCGATATATTATTTAAGAAATTTCAAAGTGCCTACTTGGTTGTTTAACAATCAATTAAATACTTTGAGATATATGGGTCCAATCGGAGGTTCATTAGCTAAAAGGTATATCAATAGAGCATATGTTAGAGTACCAGGTACAGAATATCATGACTATTTATATCATGTATTCTATAAAAGTAATAAATTCCCAAAGACTACAATAAACAACTTCACAAATATGTTTACTAGAAATTTATTAGCTAAGGATCCAATCCTAGATAATTTAGATAAATTAAAGGCTAAAAAAGTGTTATTAATGTATGGTGACCATGATTGGATGAATGGTGAAGCAGGTTATAGCATGGTTAAAGAATTAGCACATTCATATCACTATAAACCTCATGAACAAGTAGATTTTGTCCAGGTTCCAGACGCTGGTCATAATCTTTTCTTGGATAATCCAGAATTTTTCAGTGATGAAATTCTTACTTTCTTTAAATAAATACCCCAAAGAAATACATGCATGCATGCATTCAAATATCATAAACAAATAGATTCATATTTGACCAATAAAAATTGGCTGGATAAACCCTTAAAACAATAATCAAGAACTGTGTATGCCCCTTGTATTGTTTTTTTACTGAAGAATTTTTTACATTCTTGTTATAGTCATCGTTTCCAGCAACACAGTTTTAGTTTTTTGGTAATACTCGACCAATGGAATAACGGACAAGTTCATACATTACCCCTCCATCTTATATACAGGTTATATACTCGAGAATGTAGTGAGTTCGACCTGTCCAAAATCATAAAGTTAAATTAATCATTCTGAAATCATCGCCAAATAATATCATTAATACTTCCCTAGTAAGCATGAAAGTACCTAATTGGGGAAAAACCACTCAAATTCATTATTAAGCTATTATTACTATAACTTATCTATCCATTGCTCTCTATGTAAGAAAAGCAACAAATAAATAAATAAACAATTAGGAATTTGAACTTTATTCCAGCTTCTGTATTTTGCTCGATACAAGAATCTTCCTTGAACATAGAACCACTGCACAGACAATCCTCGATATCTCTATTCAATCGAATTCATCTAATATAATAGTAATAATGGTAATAATAATAAATAATAACCATATATATCTCTATCATAAAAATATAGGAAAAAGAAAAAATCGGCATTATTCCGGCGGGAATCAAAATTTTTACATAGTTAAGATAATTTATTTTACCTACAAGCAAAAAAATAACTGATATATAAAGAGTAAAGATGAGATTTCAGAATGATCATCATTTTGAACCATCCCAGTGTTTAAAAACAACTGAACATATTTCTGGTAGTAGTTGTTATCAAACAGTTATTCCTCACGTCCTACAAAATCTATTTATATACTTATTTATTTTTGACATAGTTAATAAAACAAATATATTGATAATTAAGTCAGACAAAATGGAGATAAATCCCAAGCCAAGAAAATTGGCATGTAAACAATGTAGGAAACGCAGACGGAAATGTGATATGCAATTACCGTGTTCAAACTGTGTTAGAAATGAAACTGAATGTGTATTTACAAATCAAGATCTAAGAAGAAATAGATATTCAACAGGTTATGTGAAGGCACTAGAGGCACATATTGCATATTTAGAAAATTCATTACAAAGGATTAAGAATACAAAGGACCCTGCACAAAGAGATATCCTACTGAGTCAAATACCATTAAATAATTTAGATTCCCCAAGTAGTAACAATATTACAGTTAGTAAGGATATAGTGATGGAAAATAGTAATAATCTACCATTAGCATCTCTAGCTATAGTAAAGAAAGAATCTGAACAGGGCTCTAATGAGAGAAGAAATCTTTCCGAAACCTCGTCTCGAGAACCGAGTATAAATTATGTTACAACAGCGAAGATACCTCTAAATCAAACTAGATCAAGGTCTCCTTCACCTTTACCAACCATCGGAAGCGGTACGAATAGTATATACCCAACAAATTCATTATCGATATCAACAAAGAAGAGAAGAATTGAACAAAAGAGACAATTGCAAGTCAATCTGAAGAATTTGTCTAGATCTCCATTGATTTTAAGATCGTTTTCATTATTCTTCAAATGGTTATATCCTGGTCATTACATGTTTATCCATAGAGAAACCTTCCTGAGTGCATTTTTTGGTGATGAGTCAACGAAAACATATTATTGTTCCGAGGAATTAGTATATGCAATCGCTGCATTAGGTAGTAAAGCCTCAAAACGTGGTGAAGAATTATATGAACAAAGAGATGTGTATTATCATAGAGCTAAATCGATTGTATTGAAGAAGATATTCCAACTGGAGGATAAATCACTAGCAGACTCGACATCCTCGTCAAAATTAGCAATCATTCAAACTTTATTGTGTCTCGCATTTTATGATATAGGATCAGGTGAAAATCCCATGGCATGGTATTTGTCTGGTCTGGCATTTAGAATATCCCACGAGATTGGTCTACACTTAAATCCCAAAGCATGGAATAATGTTTATGAGGATGAATTATCCAAGATTGATATTGAAGTTAGAAGTAGAATATATTGGGGTTGTTATATTGCAGATCATTTAATCTCGGTGTTATTCGGTAGATCCACCTCTCTAAGACTATCAAACTCAACCGTTCCAGAAACAGATGAATTACCTGACATTGAAACAGGTATTGAAGACTATATTTATAATCCAGGTGAAGCATTATGCATGGCTAACCCTTTGAAGAAATTAATAATATTATCAAGAATTACAGAAATTTTTGCCAAAAAGATTTTCATTCAAACAGAAACATTGGAACAAAGAATAGGTTATCTAACCAAATTCAATACCGAAGCCCTCAATTGGAGAAATGATCTTAGAGATGAATTAGAATGGAATAAGGAATCATTGGAGAAATTGGATACTCTAAATATCACTACAGTGTATGTATGGTTCCATTATTATATTGTTATAATTTCGTACAATAAGCCGTTTATCTTTGATACAAGTAAATCAAAAAGATTGATTAAAAATTGTATATATGAGTTACACACCTTATTGAATATCTGGAAGAGGAAATTTGGGACTTTTGAACGTTGCAATTTGTACATGGTTTACTCTGCAATTTTGTCAATCCAGTGCATGGATGTTGAATCAATTAGGGATGATATCTATAGAGATTTTGAAGAATTTTTGGAATCTAATACATTAAACTATGAGGTTGCCAAGAAGTTCATCGAAAGCAATAAGAACATGGAAAATAACAGCGATATGAATCCTGATTTCACAGATTTGTTAGGTTCTTTGTCTCACGGTACGGATTTTGCATTGGAATATAATTTTGATTTTACATTATTGAACGAGATTGATAATTTAATCGCTAGTAATCCAAATACTAATAGCAGTTTAACAGAGGAATCTAAAATTTGATCAATTTATTTAAGCATATAATATAATATACATATAAATAGTACTTTGAATTCTTATCTTCTATCAAATGGTCGGTACGACCCTTATATTATATCAACGTTCGTAAAAAGAAGTAGCAAGTATATAATTTTTACTAATTTTTTAGCATCTGTTACAATAATTTGAAGTTCAGTTTATTGTGACTAACATATTATATGTCCGTGACTCTTACAAACAACTGTGAAATGGGGATATATTCAGTGTAGGTATCAGTCAGTACTAAGAAAAAACTATTTAAATTGCCACAAAGTTGGAGATATCAGTTTTTAGAATGAACAAAAAATATATGTCATATTGACTACAATATTACCAAGAAATCCTTAGTACATAGTCGGTAAGTCAAAGTTCCACATTATGTAAAACTTTAACCTCTGTAACAACATTGCAGCCAAAGCTAATAGCTGGATAAATCATATCAAGAATGT
>PPOO01000902.1:53428-76186 GCA_003708545.1 Maudiozyma turicensis
ATTATAATTAATACCATTTGGTAAAACAAATCAATGAAAGAATTAATGGTTAGAAGAAAACGTTCCACTAGATTAATCGAGAAAGAGGAAGAAACTAAAAAGAAAGAAACTGAAAGTCATCTTGAGGATAAGATTGATCATAGGGAAGAATATTTGAAAGCAAGAAAAAGGAACGTTGCTAGAATAATGAAACGTTGTAAAGAAAATATGTGGAACCAATTATGGGCTAAATTCGATCTAGATGCTAAACAAATTAAATCTGAACGAAAGGATCTAGTTAATGGAGCGCCTGGAACCACTGTGGAAGAGCCATTGACTTCTATTGATAAGTATGTTTTACCAAATGGTATTAATTATAATGCAAAAATTATCCTAACTGATCGCATCACCGATGAACAAACTTTAGAGAAATACGAAAATATTGAAGAATTGCCGAAGAGATTATGTATTACAAAAGAGGATATATCAGAAGCAGAAGAATTTGGTTTGAATGGCGAAGTGACACATGAAGATAATTCGAATGATTGGATGTTCCAATGTGCATGTATGAAGGATTCCACCAATGAGGAAACTGACACTGCTCCAGAATCAAAGGTAGTTATAATACATCAAGATGATGGTCAGGAAATCAACTTGGAAAAATATCGTAAATTGGACATTTTAAACAGACCTATTATTTGTTGTGATAATTGTCATATATGGCAACATTGGGAATGTCAAGAACAATCTTTAGTTGATATTCTTTCTATTGCATCTGTTCATTCAAAGAAAGAGTTGGATAATTTGAAATTTTTGACACAACGTGATTTCGGTACTGTTACATATGACAGAAACGAACCTCACCATAGTACCACTAGAAGAACCTCCCGTAGACAACACCAAGAAGAGGAACAAGAGCATAATCAATTGAACGATATGAGACCTACCGATAGAAGGACCGAATTTGGTGAGTGTGCTACTTTTATTTGTTCAATGTGCCTAGGTAAGATTGAAAAGGAACTACGTGAAACATTTGTACCTGAATTGACATCATTGAGAGCCAAGCAAAAGAAACAACACGATGATCGTGAGAAAAGAAAGATGAAAAAGTTACTTGAAAAACAACAGCAACAGCAACAACAAGTTATAAGTTCAAGTATGTCTAGTTCAAATGTTCCTCCAAGTACAAGTACAGATACCACTGCAGCTTCAACTCCGATTGTCCAACAGCAGACTCAGACTCAGAATACGTTTGAACCTGTCCTCCACACCTTCAACACCTCGCAACAACCTTTCCAACCATAACTTTCTACATAGAGAATATACACATATACACACATCTGTAATATTTATAATAATTCGTAAAACTCACGACGACTTTGACACATTCATCATGTTTCATGAAATCTTTATTAACGAACCCTTTTTCCACTGCGCGCGGAGTAGAAGGGATGGGGGCGCACTGTAATTACAATAAAATTTCTGTGATGATGTTGTCATATATATATTTTCTTATTTATATAAAAGTGCTTAAACTGGAAAGGAAAACAATAGGATCTCTCCTGTTGAACTAAGTGGTAATAAAACTTTTTCTAGGATATTTTCCCGTGTTTTATATAAGAGACGATACATCAAATATTCTTAATTGTTTGGGTTATTTTATTCGTTTATTAATTTCCGATTTTCAAAAGTCTCGAAAATATTGAGAATATTTTTTATTTATTTATCAGAACAATAGAATATTGTATAGAGATAAAGATAAGTGTTAAGCTTTGCAAACTGATTGATTATTACTATTTTTTCTTAATCTAAAGGCGTTATAATTTGTTGATGCGAAATCAGGGAGACATTCTTCATAGAAGTATTTGAATATATCTAGAGAAGAAACCACATACCAACATTAATATAAAGTGACCAAGGGTATATTTGAGGAAGTATGATACTGGGCTCA
Organism: Maudiozyma turicensis; assembly: GCA_003708545.1. Classification (NCBI taxonomy): domain Eukaryota; kingdom Fungi; phylum Ascomycota; class Saccharomycetes; order Saccharomycetales; family Saccharomycetaceae; genus Maudiozyma; species Maudiozyma turicensis. The sequence goes on from PPOO01000902.1 coordinate 55,359, forward strand.
CTAGTATTAATGAATAATTCATCGTTGAATGAAAATATATCGTTATCGATAAAGAATATCTCAAAAGCGAAGCCAACAATGAGTTATCCAAATGAGATAACAAATACAAATAAATTTAGAAATAGATCAGTATCCTCGCCTATTACTCCATCGATGAGTTCAGTCATTTCACAGATTAAGCAATTATCTGGAGAAACGTCGTCGTTGCCTCAGAATAAGATTAAGAGACAAAACGGACAACCGTTAAGAAGATGTTCGGGATCAGTAATAGATGAGCACATATATATTCCGAAACGTAAACACAGAGCACAACCGAGCAGCGAACCAGGAACGGCCCATCCTTTACAAAATAATGAAAGTAAATGTACGATACGGCAAGGTTCAGAACCGTTAGTGAAACTTTTCAAGATGGAGGATCTAGATCTAACAGACTCCCTAACTGAAGATGATATTATGAAACAAATTCCTCCGGTTTACTTAAGGCATAAAAAGAAAAGATCATTCGTGCGAAATAATACACAACAAAAGAAGATAATACAGGAGAATACAAAGGACCTCGAGTTAGAAGTTTGGCCAGATTCTGGCAAGACTAATAACGATGATGGCATTGTTGATGCAAGTGTCCTATTACCAGATAACAAGCGAGTCCGTCAAAGATCGATGAATCCCAATTTTTTGAAATTATTAGCTATTGAAAGATATAGTATCGATAATAATATTTTACCTGAGGTTCATATCGATAATCAGACTTTCAATAGTTTGTCAGTACATCCAGATACACAGGTTGTAGATTCATTGGATTTTAATGACGATGTCCGTCTTGCCATAAAGACTAAATTGAAACTATGGAACGATTTGGGACGTGGTACATTACGTAATGATCCCTATGGAGACTCGGTGCCATGGAATATGGATTTCATACAGGCCAACAATCAAACTAGCAGTAAATCAAAATTGCAGGATAGTTCATTAGTTAGAATGAACTCTACATTGAAACCATGGTGTAATGATACGAATGAACTCAAGGAGAAACATGCAATGCTGAAACCATGTGGGAAATTCTCTAACGGTTCGCAATACGTAGTCAAGGGCTGGTGTGACAGCCGATTTTTTCAATAGCATTACTTACATATCTATTTATTTATTAATATATATATACAACAATTTGCATAACACAACCAGATGGTCGCCTAATCTACCCATTGATCTATTCACCGTCATCACAGAGAGTGGGTGGATCCCACATAGTTAAAGGAAAAGCGGTAAATCGGTAATCACCGCGCACTCAAAAAAGTCTGTTCGCTTCGTTTGCTTTCTTTGTGCATATGTTAGTAAATACTTTCCCTTGAGGCCTTGCGACGAAGGTACGCAATTAAGAAAATTGACAGCTGCAGTCTCTCTTATTTTTATTTTTATTTTTTTAATTGGGAAAGGGGGAGGGAATGAAAGGAAAGGTTGAACATAAAAGAGTTAACTATCGAACTAATAAGTTGTTGAAAGGTATCAGTACTTGTTAGTTAGTCGATATTTCATTATAACAAATTAATTTAAGATCCAGATATCGTTTTGTTTCTAGTTTACAAAGCAGGTTTTATTCATCGGTTGGAAAATAGGGATATCACCTTTTTTTTTTTAATAATCACAAATCAGTTAATTGATTGTTTTAAATAATTATGAAGAGATTTAATATTACTTATTTAGAGATATTTAAAGATGGTAAAAACGTAGCGACATACTACGATTCAATACTAGATGGGAACAGTAATGATAGCAATTATGGTACCAGTAATCGAAATATTAAACCTGAAGTGTTTCATAAAATAATTGAAGATTTAGTATTACCTAAAGTTATATTGTTAGATGGTAATAAAGTAACAAAGGTTGCTTCTGTACTCATTGATGACTATGACTGCTTTTACACTACATCGATAAATACTAATGAAATTTTGGTCTGTTTCACTAAAGTCGATACCCCAAAGATCTTACCGTTAAGAATATTAAGTGACTTGAAACAGGATGAATATAAGAAAAATGATTCAAATATTGAATTGAGAGTACATATCGGAGAAATATTGGATAAATTCCATGAAGAATTGTTAACATTTAAGAAACAACAACAGGACCCATCGTTACCCAATAGTATGGGGGATCAAACAGAAGGAGACATTCAAGATGTCATTCAAATAATGAGTGATAATATCGATAAATTCTTACAAAGACAAGAACGTGTCTCTTTGTTACTTGATAAAACATCAAAATTAAATAATAATAGTTCAGGTTTTAAAAGGAAAGCAGCAAGAATTAACGACAGATTGTGGTGGCAAAGAATGAAGAACACAACATTACTCATATTCTCAATAATTCTAATTACAAGTGCGTTATTTATTTTTTATTATGTGCTCTGATATTTAAGATGAATATCTGGTTTTCTTTTTTATTTCTATTATTACATTATTCTATGTATGGTTCTACAATTATTCATTCCTTTTTTATAACTTCTTTTAAAAATATTTTTTTATGCAGTAAATATATATATTAGGGAGAGCGTATTTCTATATTACAGTACTAGCGACTTTATTGTCCTCGTAATTGTATTATTTTATCTTGATATTGATATTATTATGGAATATGTATATATTGATTGATATGTAAAATATATAATTAAATTAATTTTTTAAATATTCCATTTTGAGAAATCAGGAATATCTATGTGGAAGAACGGTAAATTGGTACCTGTAGCAACATTAATTTGATAAGTCTTTCTACTTTCTAAATCTTCAAATGAATCATCAAGATTGCTTGAATCATCTGACTTTTCTTGAGATCTGGCTAGATGATAGCTTGTATGACCAGTAATAATTGATTCATCACTGAATTCTTCATTGACTATACCGAATTTCATATTTTCTAAACCTCTTTTGACCCATGGAGATGTAATACCTGCAAAATGGAATTCAACTTGTCTATCAGCATATTTATTGATGGCTTTTCTTAAATCAACTAGTGATTGTAGTGCAGTTGCATCAACCTGTGAAACCTGTGAAAAATCAAGACAAATGATCTTTAATAATGGACGTTCATCCACAATTGTATTGTTATCCAAAGACACATTTGCATCGATATCTACTTCAGTAGTGTCCTCACCGTTACCAGATTTATTTCTTGAGAAAATCTGTTTACCTTTCTTAATTAAAGCTTTATGGAACGTTGGAGCTTCCCATGGACCTGGATCATTCCAAAGACGGTCTGTTTTCTTTGAATGTTGAATTAATTTACCTCTTTTAGTTTGTTTTTTAACTTCATCGAAGATAATGTCGAAATGCCTTGAACAATTCAAATATGTATAGCTGTCAGTTAATCTGTAAACAATGACACCAGGTGGAGGAGCGATAATATTACAATCTGGGTTTAATTCTTTGGTATATGCATGATCGAATGGAACTCATTTAGTGTAGTAGTTCAATTTAGAAGTACTGTCATTAGTTTCACTTTCATTCATTGTTTCATATAAATTCTTTTTGTATTCATCACTGTTGAATTCTTTTGTAGGAGCAGTTTTACCAGATGATGAAAACATTTTACCTTTAAATTTATTAAATGTTGAAGATTTCTTATTGACTTCAGGATCTTCCTCATTTTCAGAGACCGGCTCAGATACAGTGATTGATGGATCGTTAACAATATTACCATTAACAACTTCAGCGATTTGAATGTAACCTAAGAATTTACCTGCTGGGAATGTCACCTTCAAAATCAATAAGGCAGCTGACCAACACATAGCAAAATATATACCATTTTCAATAGATGAAAAGACAGTAATGAAAACTGTAACAATGAAGCATAAACAATCTAATGGATTCATTTTCCAGAAATTCCATGTTGTGTGATAAGACGCAATTAAATCAGAGACAGCATGAATAATAACGGCAGATAAAGTAGCTGATGGAATAAAAAAGAAGGCACTTGTTAAACAGTACAATGCCAATAACACACAAGCACCACTAATAACACCGGAGAATGGAGTCTTGACATTACATTTTGCCTTTAATGCAGATCTTGAAAATGAACCTGTAGCAGGATAAGCCATGAAGAAAGTACCCAATAGATTAGTAACACCAATAGCAATTAGTTCTTGATCTGGAACGATCTTATAGTCATTAACTCTACCAAATGATTTAGCAATTGAGATATGTTCCAATAATAAGACGATGACAGAAGCTGGTAATTCAGGGGCGATTTTTGACATTAAATCATCACGTAACTCAAAGACACCAACATCCTTCAGCCCAGAAGGTACAGTACCTAGTATTTTGATCTTTCTTTCAGCTTTAGTCTTACCTCTAGTAATTGACCATGAAATACAAGTGAAAACTATAATAACGATCGCATTTCTACAAGCTTGTGCGTAGAAATAAAATTTTTGAAGATAGAAATTTAATCTTGGCTTAGTTCTACCGAAATGTCTTTCAGAAAGTTTAGGACCCATGTTGTTACACCACCATTTCCAAGTATATAGAATGAATAATGGAATTAAACCAAATACTGCATCCAACTTAGTATCTGGCAAATGTTTCAAAGTAGCAATGATGACTTTATAAGTAGATTGTCTAGTATTTAATTTTGAACTGTAACCCATCAATGATGGGACTTGGCCACAAATGATATTTAATGCGGAACCAGTCATAAACCCTGAAACAGCATTTATTGAGATTAACTCAACAAGGAAACCTAATCTTAATAACCCACCACCTAAAGCAATTATACCACATAAGAACGCTAGTGTAGTAGCGATAATTGGGGCGGTAATATCAGTATCACTAGACAATTTCTCAGTGACTCTAGCGACAACCTTAGCGGTCTCTAGAGACATGACAGCAACTGGACCAATACAGACATCCTTTGATGTTGCAAATAGCGAATAAATGAATGCACCAATGAACGATGAATATAAACCATATTGCGGTGGTAAAGTAGCAATTTGAGCATATGACATAGATTGTGGCACTAGAACACAACCGATTGTGATACCTGCGATTAAATCTTGAATGAACCATATATAGTTGTAATGTGGTAACCATTTAACAACAGGGAAAATAGAAAGACAGTAATTTCCTACTGATTTCCAACTGAAGTATTCTTTTAAATCATGACGATAATATTCACGTAGAGATAGACTATGTTCGTGAAATGATGGAATATTGATATTATTGGTATTATTACTTTCGACACCGGAATCGTTTAAGAAAGAAGTTTGACTAATTTTAGCATTTAATTTGGATTCTTCAAATTTTTGTGAATATTTATTGTTGTTGTTACTTACACTAGCATTTTGAATATTATTATTATTGGATGATGGATTAGCGAATTCTTCATCTTTGTATTGATTATATTCTTGTTCTAAATCGTCTAAATCAGCATCTCCGTTAAAACTGTTATTACTACCGTAATCTGGTAATTCTAAAGTTTCTTCGATCTCATCGAATTGACGTTGATTGTCTTCGGGATAGTTAGCCATGTTGAAATTGACTTTTTAAATGAATAGCGAACAAATAGAGATGAACTGAATAAAAACTTAAAGGTAGATAAACTATACTTGCCAAACCTTTTATGTTGAAATATGTGGTGACAGTCTCTTTTTTTAAAAAAAAGCGGTAATATATAAATATATATTAGAGATAGTTCAGATGAGTGAAATAATATATGATCTCAATAATGTTCTTCGATTATGAATATGTAAGTCGTACGAATGGCTTTATCACTAACAAGTGGAGAATATATATAAGTTAAGAAATACATTCGAATTGAGATTTTCAAATCGTTTGATCATTCTTTATATATTAGTTTCCTGTAAGATTTGTCATTCGTATTACTAACAATCGTTCTTAATGAAATCTATTTCCTTGACTATCCTTTAACTCCAGAATTATTTGTCTCAGACAGTAGTGGCTTCAAATCTATCAAGCTGGCAAATATATTGGCCCCCCAAGCAGAGTGATAATGTGGTTCATGTGTGTCATTGTGAAAAAGCTTAATGGATTTACTGTCGCCGCATTAAGATTCTTCCTCATTATGCTTATCCAAGTGCGACGACAAGAACTGTGGCACACGCGAGCACACCACCGACCACCACCGTTAAAGAACGCGCTGTTCCTTGCGAATAGTGGCAGTCTCTGCGTCCAGGTCTCTGGAGAAATGTGGGAGATGTATTGTTTCGGCCGAAATGGTGAGAATTGGACAATAAAAGGTCGGAGATAGAAATTTGGAAAACGGCGCAATGTCACGTGATTTTTGGGTTTTTACTCAGAAACTCACGTGAAGGATGCAAATTGAGGTAACTCCAACCCTGATGTGAATGCATCACCATTTAGGGTCGATAACTGAGGCTTACCATTGTTATCATTTTCATTTGACTCACTAGCATTCGGTTTGATCCAAGAATATCCGAGCTTTGATGTAATATAATACCTTCTGGAAATTTTTCTCTTCATTGACCGGTCATAATTATTCGACAATTGTAGCAATTGTTCAGCCACATTAGCATCCAATATCGGATTATCAACAACTAATATTCTTCTTACTTCATTAATTTGTCTTCGCAATAAGTTGTTGGATCGACACGCGGCGATATCTTCACCTAAAACATTTAACGGCAGTAGTAATATTGGAATTCTAGAAGTCTTACCAATCTTACGTCTCTGTATTTGTGGATTTTTCATTATAAATTGGAATTGCCCAAATATAGGTTCAAAAATATCTGTTGGGCAACTTGAGTCTTGTTTTAGCATATATTCCAACGTATAATCTACTGCTCGGTCATCATTCTTTAACCAAAGATCTCTTAACATTGGTACTTTTCTATCATGAATGTGATCTGAGTCCTTATCAATGGGCCAATAATTGTGTAAATCATCATATCGTGTCTCAAATACCTTCAAATAAGGTGGGACAGTATTAAACCATTGGAAATATGATGTGTAGATTATTTGTTCGATGACTTTGTTTTTGGTTGTTGTTTTCCTAGCACTCTCATACCTTTCCAATAATTTATGAAGTTGTAATTGATACTCAGGTTTTGTTTTCGGATTTGATAGAATACTACGTTCAATTAATGTAATTGTATCAATGTGCAATGGAAGCCCCCTTAATGCTTTTAACACAGACATGTTGGGTATTTGAAGAGTTGTATTGTTTTTAGTTCAAACTATCGTTGATGTTCACTGAGTATAATGTTATAAGTTTTCCTGTTAACCGGGTCAAGGTATCTTTAACTAGATGTACATATTACTGTTTACTTCTTACTTCAATTATTCATCTCTTTTTTCACTCGATTTGACAGGCCGGCAGTTACCTCGGTCATCTCTAAGGGCTTTACCAAGAGGCCGCACCCATACGTATACAGATTAAGTGTTCAAATGTTTAGAAGTAGCTACGTCGTACTTCAACTCAGTGAGTTGTCAGGCAACTTAAATAATGCATTTTATTTATGCATAAGTGTATGCTTATATATTTACATGAGAAGTATCAAGGAAATTTACGATATAACTTCCCGAGGGAACCGTCTCCGGGTTAAGCTCATCATTACTGTGTAGTACATTCGGGTGCACCTTGAGGCATCCCGCCTGGACTATTATATGGATTAGCATTCCTATAAGGATTACCATCTTCTTGAGACTTCTCTTGAGAAGGCAGTTCATTCACTATTTCATAATTTGTAATGTTTTCACTATTTCTTGGATCCAATTCAACTTTGGTCGATTGTCTTCCTTCTGGTAAAATATTTTGTATTTGAATTAAGTCATTTTTCTCACTGAACCAATTATCAGGTGGGAATTCAATATTTATAGTAACATAAAGATCACCAAAAGAAACATCGTGCCTTGATTCATTAGAGATTGGCCAACCCTCATTTGCAATTTTCAATATATCACCAGGTTTGATCACTTTACCCTTGGCAGTAGACCAAGTCAATTTTCTATCGTCATACGTCTCAGTTAAAAACTTGTTTTCAAAACCACTAATTGCTTCAAGTAAAGATATTGTCGTAGTCATATAAAGATCATTGCAACGTTTCTCGAGGTTAGGAGAGTCAGAAGATTGGTTTTCCTCTTGTTTAACAACGAATATTATATCACCAGGTTCTTTCCCATCCAACGTTTGATCAGCTTGTTTCTTTAAGGTAACTTTGTCATTCTCAACATAGCCACGCGGTATCGAAATAGTTACATTCTCATTAATCTTTAATAATCCTTCGCCATGACATTTTTTACATTTATTTTTATCAGTAGTTGGTCTTGCTCTTATTTTACCACGGGACATACATTTCGGACAAGCTCTTCTTTGAATTGTGCTGAATCCAAATGGTGTTTTTAATTTCCTTTCTGTATAACCTTTCGCTGAACATTTTTTACAATCAATTAATGGTGGGTCATATAAATTTCCATTTTTACGACGTTTCCAACCATTACCTTCACATAATTCACATATAACATTTCTGGATAATTGGAACTTAATATTCTTACCATTATATAGTTCCTTCATAGTTAATTTAATTTCAATAATGACATCCTCGTTCTTCATCGTATTTGGAGGTGGTGGTGGAGGACCATTATCATATCCACTAAAATCCTGAGTGAAGAAATTCATAAAATCTGCATCCTCGGGATCATCGAACGAGGAATGGCCTGCACCACCTTTATTAGTTAAAATCTCATATGCATGAGTAATTTCTTTAAATTTAATTTCATTGGCTTCCTTTTCGGTGGGATCAGTAACTTTATCTGGATGATATTTCAATGCTTGTTTCTTATACGCTTTTCTGATTTCTACTTCGGTGGCTTCTTCACTGATCTCTAGTACTTCATAGGGATCCATATTTGCAACGTTGTATCTATCGAATCTCAGAGTCTTCAAAGATAATAAAGTGCCAAATTTTGAAACTGTCTCTTTTCAAAATGGACTTCTGTGTCATACAAACATAGATAGTCATTGATGAGGGACAGCAAGAGAATGAACAGTAAAAAAAGGAACAACAACAACAAATAAGTAATAAAATTATAGTAAGGGTTAGAGAAACATTTATGTACAACCCTAATTATAGATTTTGATCACGTGCTTTCACACGACTACCGGACATCTAAATGCGACAACACCCATTCATTACTGCAAGTCGCATATATAAATGCAATGTTGCAAATAAAGAAGGCAGATGAGACCATTTCCCTCCAATATATAATAAAGCGGAAGTTATCCTGAGTTAATGCATACATATAAATAAACCATTAAACGTTCTTTCCCTTGTATGGCATTTTTACTATGAATAGATGACACTAACGAGTCAAACCAAAATTGTAGCTCATCAATCTATACTCCGTTACTGCAAGAAACCGATTTTTAATCAGCGATTGACCAAATTTGACAGATTATCAGTCGAATTATCTTGTATCTTTATTTATCTTTGAATTCCCTTAAAATAAAGCAACATTTTGTTATTTATTGATTAAGCCCTACATAATTTATTGATAAAAAAAATTCCATCAATTAAACAAACTAAGTGAGTCAAAGAGAGAGAATATACATATTTTTCAAGAGCGTTGTGCGGCATTTTATAGCGCAAATTTCAGGTGTCTATTGTTGTCTGTCCTCTTTTTTGCTCACATTTTTTCTTCTTCATAAATGAACAGATTTTTGATAAGCAATGTGAACAAGCAACAATGATATGTATGTTCATCATCATCCATTAAATTTGATATGTATATGTTATATATAAATAAGATGGTTTTGACGATCTTGTAAATTAAATAAAGATAGAACTGGTTAAGCTATTGTTCTACCTTTTATAATTCTTGCAATAAACATCCCAATCTATATAAACGTTATTGATCCATTCATATATTGAATATTATCATACTAAGTGAAACTTATTCTTTTTTTTACTAGATTTTCACTTATTACTACTATCATAACAACCGATAATCTAATCCAGTCTAACGTTACGCACACATAGCCTGAATATTTTTGTTATTTTACTAGCCGACACTTAAGAGATAGAAAGGTATTATTTTTTTACATAACAGATTATACCCGTTCTATTTATTTATTTATTTCTCCTATATCTTATATTTGAAAATAGTTACCTAGAGTTCTGGCCCATATACTCAGATTTGCTATTAACAATCGACACATCTAACCTTTTCTACTTTATCACTGAGAAACAAGAACAAGAACAAGACTACAACAGAAATTTTGTACTAATCTCTTACTTTCCCCCCTTGTTTCCTATTCGGTTTAAATACAAAAAAAAAAAGTTTGTTTGTTGTTTCTCTATATCAGCGAAACTAATTTCCCTCGAGAGAATTTTTCAAATTTTTCATCTTAATCGACTTTATTACGTATTAATTCATATTTGATTGTTTTTGTTCACTGGTTTCTGTGAATACATCATTTTAATTAAATTTATCGTTACTGTTTGTTCTGATAATTTTGACGATCCTGTGTCTACTGCCCCTGGTTCTCTGTTTTGTCCCCGTCTGCGATAATTATTTAGTATTGCGCACAAACACCACAAGAAGATCGTTTGTTTTTTTCAACTTTTCTCCTTTCTTCAGATTTAATTAATACACGATTAAACTGCAAATAAACAAGAAACAGTTTCATCAAACACCGCAATCAGAGGAGATATAAGATTTTAATCTTCATCTTTTTTATTCATTTGATTTTGACGTCACACGTTTATGACAATAAGCTTTTGATTTCTTTTTAAGGTACTATAACGACGTATCTTTTAATCTATCTTCCTGCCTTTAAGTTTATTAACCACGGAGATTTTCACTAAGAGCATCATTATTTTTTTTATTTTCCTTTAATTTCTTATCTGGTTTAAAAGATTCTCTTCTACCAATTAGTCTATATCGATAATATTGAACTAAACATCGTTGAATACTCCGAACTTTTGAAGACATACATCGATCACTTTCTTCGGAATTATCTGGCATATTTTATCTCTTTTCAAATAAAACCTGGGGTACTCCTGAATAATACCAGTTCTTCTATTTTTTATTCGTCATATTTTAAACGTTACACGTTTTAATCTAGAATATACGTAACTGACGTCTCGATTAGGAATAATTTCATCCACTAATAACCCCTCTTCATCCCATATCAATACGTAATTTTTGTTTTTTTGCGCTATCCTAGAAAAGCTTACCATTGATACTTTATTTAATTTGAAGAATAAACAATATCATCATATTGACAAACGCGTTAACAAATATTGATATACTGAAAACATATAAATATAATTGCTATCTTCTTTATCTGAATTAAATTTATCCTCTTTTTCATCATGTCACAATTTTTACTTTTAAGAAATTCTTCTTCTTTTTTGAAGAGAACCATTCAAAAAAATTCTGCATACTTATCATACATTAATACAAAAAATACAAACATGTCCCCATCAATTTTAATAAATAACCCAGCTTATAACCTGAAAAGTTTCCATACAGGTCCTGTAACTGGTTCATTGAATTCACGTGCTGTGAAAAAATCAAAGGCTCAAAAATATAATTTTCAACCTGCTGAGCCATTAGCTATTCAAGATTTAAATGAATATGTATTAAACGCTAAATACGCCGTTAGAGGTTCGATACCAATGAGAGCCGAAGAATTAAAGATACAATTACAAAAGGATCCAAATTCATTACCATTCAATAAAATTATTAATGCTAATATTGGTAATCCACAGCAATTAAAACAGAAGCCTCTAACTTTCTATAGACAAGTTCTATCCTTAGTACAATATCCCGATCTTTTATCATCTTTAGAAAAATCCGGTCCAACTGATGATTATAAATTAGATGCTATAAAAAGGGCAAGACGTCTATTGAACGCCATTGGTGGTTCAGTAGGTGCTTATTCAAACTCTCAGGGTGTTTACGAAATTAGAGAAACTGTTGCTGATTTCATCACTAAAAGAGATGAAGGTGAACCAGCTTATCCTGAAGATATCTTTTTAACTGCAGGTGCTTCAGCTGCTGTAAATTACTTATTGTCCACTTTAAGTAGAGGTAAAGAGACTGGTGTATTGATTCCAATTCCACAATATCCTCTATATACTGCTACTTTGGCTTTAAATAACACACATGCTTTACCTTACTATCTAGAAGAAAAGACGGGTTGGTCTACTAACATTATTGACATTGAAAAAGTCGTCAAAAAGGCCATTGCTGATGGTGTGAAACCATCTGTCCTAGTAGTCATCAATCCAGGTAATCCAACAGGTGCCGTTCTATCAAGGGAATCAATTGGTAAAATCTTTGAAATTGCCTCTAAATATGGTATCGTTGTCATTGCTGATGAAGTTTACCAAGAAAATATTTTCGGTGACGTTGAATTCGTCTCCATGAAGAAAGTTTTAAGAGAATTGCAACATGAACATCCAGGTCATTTTGATGATGTCCAATTAGCTTCATTACATTCCACATCAAAGGGTGTCTCCGGTGAATGTGGTCAAAGAGGTGGTTATATGGAACTAACAGGTTTCAGACCTGAGATTAGACAAGTGCTCTTAAAATTAGCTTCTATCTCTTTATGTCCAGTTGTTACAGGTCAAGTTCTAATTGATTTAATGGTTGCACCACCACAACTTGGTGATGAATCATACGATCAAGATCAATTAGAAAGATCTTCAATTCATGCCGAATTATCTAGGAGATCCCAATTATTATATGAGACATTCAATAATTTAGAAGGTATCGATTGTCAAAAACCTGAAGGTGCTATGTATTTATTCCCAAATATTAAAATGCCTTTTAAAGCTATTCAAAAAGCTCATCATTTAGAAATGACTCCAGATGAATTCTATTGTAAGGAATTACTAGAAGCTACCGGTATCTGTACTGTTCCTGGTTCAGGTTTCGGTCAAGTTAGTGGTACATATCATTTAAGAACTACATTCTTAGCTCCTGGTGAGCAATGGATTAAGGACTGGGCTAAATTCCATAAGGCCTTCTTCGACAAGTACCGTGATTAAGAAGGAAGTCTTAAAAATATATTTCATTCATAATCTACTCTGCATTTTTCCTATTTCAGCCACAGTTGTATTACTACTAAAATATACGCATATATACACATATACATATAGATATATAGCATTCATATACCAAAATAGAAAAACAGATTCAAGTTTCGTTATTTCTCATAGTTTTCTCTGGTTCAGAAGCCACTATTACGTTAAGCAATCAATCCTAAGGTTCGCCTTTACTGCTGCGCGCAACATAACGTGGACAAGAAAGAAAAAAAGATGCCTGAAGTTATTTAGCGTTTATTTATTAGCAAGACATTAACATGAATAATAAGTGCAATTTTACACATACACATATATGTTAAAGTTTTATTTAGTTAGAATGCATCATATCATTTAAAAAGAGATTAACAATTACACAATCATCTGATAAATGCTTGAAGAATAACTGTTATAGAATTTATATTATTTTCGTTACTTTTCAGTTACTACAATTATTTACTTTCATTAAAGTACGCACAGATCGTACATTATAGCATAATCTAATATAATATATTTATATACACCGTGATGATAGATACGATAACCGAGTTTGACAATGTGTCTCTTAATGGAGGAAGAAATTTCAGTTGGGTTTTCCTAGTGGACTGGATTCTTCTAGTGATTCTTTGCCTAACAGTCATTTTCTATTTAAATAGAGCATTCGCATATATTATAAATTTAGCATTAGAATGGATAGTATGGAAACATTTTAATATAAAGATAAACCTGGAATCAATACGATTTTCATTATTAGGTGGACGTATATTTTTCAAGAATTTAACAATAATTGAAAAGGATCACACAATATCATTCCTACAAGGTTGTATAACGTGGCGATATTGGATCTTTAGAACAAGACAGTCACAATTTGCAGATGCATCTAAACATCCAGATGTTATTGAGCAATCAGAATCAAAAAATTGTACCCTACCATGTCGATTTTTGATTGAATGTGACGGTGTGGAATGTTTTGTTTATAATAGAAAAGTCTCCTATGATAATATTATTAATCTCTTCTCTAAGGAAGAGAAAGAAAAATTCTCAACATTTTTGTCAAAATATAACTTCAGTGACTATTGTACAAATTGTGACGATTCCGGAAACTCAAACAATCCAGATAAAGAAGAATCGTTTAATTCAACAAGTAATAGCACAAGTGATGAAACAAAAATCGATGAAAATATCGAACATGTAACTGACGTTCCAAATGATTCGATGGATTCGGGAGCTCCGAATGATAAAATATTCACACAACCAGGTAAAAAACATAATTCATATTCTTTCTTAAAATTTCTACCCATTGATTTTAGGTTAAAGCATCTTTCTGTAGTCCTAGGTAATAAATTTACACCATCATTAATTGTAATGAGTGCAGATAGTGGTAATGGGATGATAGATTATAGACAGCCAGACTCAAAATTAGATATATTTACATCGAATTATAAGCTGCAACTTATAAACCTAGTTGTAACAATGAAACCTAATATTGGCTATAATGAGAAGGTATCCATCAAATTTAAATTAAATAAAGGTAAATTATCGAAACTTTGGAAACGTTTTTCTGTGATTACTGGTTTAATAACGAGGCCACTAGGAAGAACGCACAAAAAGAATAAAAACGAAGCTACAGATGCCATTTTTTTTCAAAAATGGCAAGGTTTGTCGCTATATAAAGGATCAGCAAAAGATAATATGAATAATGAGCTAGATGACATTGATTTTGATTTTACCAGTCATGAGTACGCCAGATCTTCCACCATTGTAAAGTCCCCTAAGGTTGATCTGATTTATGAAATGGCACTTCCCGGATCCGTACCACATGGTGCTCATAGAACAATCTCAGGAGTAGATGGACCAGATGTCGGTAATAACGGTGCTCCTCCAACTAACCATCTCGATATTCAAATAAGTGGTGGTTCCATCTCCTATGGGCCTTGGGCTCAAAGACAGCTTGGTCATATTCAAGCACTGTTAACACCATCTGTTTCGAAGTCACAAAAACCAGTCGAGAAATTGACACCGGGTTCAAAGAGAATATATACCATTTTCACCGTGTCTATTGCTATCTTAGATGACACTACCTGGCGTGTTCCAACAAGAGAGTCGAGTAAAGATGTGACATTTTTGGAGCATTATAAGGAGACTAAGGATGAATATAGACCATTTGGTTGGACAGACTTAAAATTTTCTAAAGAATCAAGTGCCGAGGTAACGTTTGTATTGTGCCCAACAACAGATGGAATCAAAAATAATATTAATATACATCTGGTAAACAACGAAATAAGATCAAGTGTTAACCATGACATCTTCTTAAAATGTCAATATTTTGATTTTGGTCTCTTGATGCATTATCCATTAGGTTGGAATGAAAAATACAAATGGAAGGTAAGCATGTCGTCGGCGCAATCTGAAATCTTCTTACTTAGGGAGCACATGACGTTAATCAGTGATATTGTATCGGACTTTACTGCTACATCAGGTACTATTTATGAGCAATTTAGACCTTCGGTGTTTGAATTGAGTTGGTTAATGGATGGTTATTCCATTTATTTAAATGTTAATGATCATAATATTATTAATAATCCATTAGATTTTAATGAAAACTGTTATTTATCCCTTCATGGGGATAAGCTTACTATTGATGTGTCTGTTCCAAGTACTAGTATTACAAATACTCGCTCTAAAATTGATTACAAAATTTACACACCAATGTACAGATTATTACTGAATGCTCCACCATGGAATACCCTTAATGAGTTCATGAAGCATAAGGAGGTCGGAAGATCATATGATTTTACGGCAAGTGGTTCTTATATTCATTATTCGAAATTAGGTGTAGATAATGTGGATGAGATTATAATCGAATGTGTCAGTAAATCTACCACTTTGCATTGTTATGGGTTTGTGATCAGATATATTATGAATGTTCAAGAAAACTATTTTGGTGATTTCGCCCATTTCATTACATCAGAGGAATATACGGAAAACTTGGTATCTTCAAATAATACTAACTTTATGATGGGACCAGGAAATAATGATGACGGTTCGTTCTCAGTGATTGATGCCAATTTTGATGAGCAGGGAAATATGAATTCGGATAAAGACAACGATAAAATATCACCATTTAAACTGAAAAGAAAGGAGAACGAATCAGAGGTGTGGTTTACGTTTTCAGTTATTGAAGGTGCGCTTATTTTACCTGAAACAAATTATAATGCAGATCCTTGTATTGGTTTGCATTTTAGTGAACTAGTTGTGGATATTAGAAACAATAACTACTACATGGATATTTTAGCCTCCTTAGATGATATTCGTTTGAGAAGATTTATGGGTAAACAAGCTAATGATATTTATGAAAGCGTACGTAAGAATAATGGTTCGGATATTACTGAATTTGGTACCCTCTCGGGATTATCGATATGTGGGCATAGAATGTATGGTTTACCTCCTGAAGAAAACACATACTTCTGCAAGTGGAGCATAGATATTGGTGACATCAATATTAATTCTACCTTAGAGATTGTTAAGGGTTTAGGTCTTGCTATCCAAAAGATTAAATTTGGTCATGATGATCTAGAAAATATATTGCTGTATCAAAAGGATATCGTGGACGATATGACATCTGTTACATTAAATTTAAGTTCAGTTGAAATAGTTTTGAATACACCTGAGCCAAAATCATTTTTATCTGTCCGTGTCAGCGACTTATGTGTCAGCTCTATTGATTTCATGAATGACAGATATTCAACGAGACAAGACATTGTATTGCCAAATCTGAAAGTGTCACTTTATGGATATACTGCAGAAAATGAGGTTATATGTTTCTTCAATTTCGAAACAAAATTGAATTTTAGTAACTTTTCAAAGACAAAGGATTTTAGAGAAAAGAATGTTAGACAGCGCAAATACATGACAATTAGTGATTCAGCTTTCCATAGAGTGTCGTTTTTATTGCCAGAAGAATACCAGAATTCCACTACATTTAATGATTTATTTGGTGCTATTGTTCCATCTTCCTCTTTGCCATCCTTACCGTTACCAGTTTTACCAGAAACGATCGATATTATCATAGAAGAATTTTTAGGTGAATTTGCATCACTCATTGAAGTTATGTCTCCTGTTAAAAGTGATATTGAGAATCTTGCTTCAAATACCAATTATTTATCAAAAACTTCAACTAAGCAATCTGACTTTGCTATGGTTAGGCGTTTAAATATGGCATCGCTGAGTAATGAACTTGACACAACACCAAGGGAATTTGATATTGATCAATCAGACTTAGTTTTCGACATAAATTATATTTCTCTGGAATTGAATCCAAGTGTCGGTATATATTTGCAACAATTTTTGAAGGATTTTTATACGGAATCTATTATTGGAGTTTTAGATGGTATTGAAATAGGTATTGTTAATAATTTAGGGAAATTAAATGAGGGAAACTCTGTTATAACAAATGTAAAATTGAGAATCTTATACTTCGATATATTTTGGGGTATCAAACAAGGTAGTGGTATTGAATTATTCTTGGATAAAATTGATTTTGAGATGTCAGAAAAAGAGATCGAGGAAAATAGAGAGAAAAGAGTAAAGGACTTGACACTTTTAATGAAGTCAAAGTCTATTAGAATAACAATTAGTGAACATGACAGTCAAACGGTGGAAGATGAAAGACCGCCAGCGCTTTCGTTAGTTATGGAAGGTGCAGAGGCATGGTCAACAACAGATGAAGACCAGATGAACTCCGTAAAAATCACGTCCACAGATTTCACTGTGGATGAATCTCAAGTCGAATGGTTATTTGAATTTTTCAGTGTCCAAGATAAATTTATTAAAGAGGTAACCGATACATTTAATAACATTCAAGCATTAAGGGCAGGATCGCGTAAGTCTTTGATATCGAAAATCACGGCTGCTAGTGAGCATTACCAAATCAGTCATGACTCTTATGTTATTACCAAACCTGCATTTATCATGAGATTATCCCGGGGGCACATAAGAGAGAACCGTAGTTGGAAAATTATTACTCGTTTACGTCATATTCTAACATATCTACCGGATAATTGGGATCAAACGATTGATTCCTCATTCAAGGACAGAAATGTGAATACATTGAAAGATACAAAAGAAATTTTTATGTCGGTATTTTCTAATTGGAGAAATTGGGAATTCTCAGATGTTGCCCGTTCGTATATTTACAATAAATTATTTTTAGAAGGTCAAATTAAGCAAGATGAAGATGCATTGCGGAGAATTGTCAAAGCCAGTATTGCGTCCTTCTTTATTACAGTTTATACAGAAGGTTACGAGGTTGATCATAACTTTGTGGTTACTGATGCGGACTTTTTATTGGAACAGACACCGCAATTTTCAGAGCTGGGTATCAATCGTGAGAAATACATTAATGTAACTGGTAAGATTGGAACGATCAAGGGTAAATTTAGTGATAAACTACTTAAAATACAAGAACTGATACCGGTTCTTAAAAGTCAGGATGATAATCAATTAAAGAGGGTAAAGACACTTTCTAAGACATTTAAACTCAATGTTGCAATGCTGTTCGGCCACAGTGAACTTCAATTAGCTGTTGGGAAAACTAACTTAGTGAATACCATAAATGGTGGTACTGTTAGTATGCTGTGGGAGAGTCCTAAAGAATATACCTCTCAAGCTGGGTCCATTATTTTGTTTTCTGAGACATCCGAATTGTGGCTTAAACATAGAGGTGTTGTGTTGGCAGAAGGACAATTTCATGATTTGTCGGTTTCCACAACGGCCGAATCTTGGTCTAATCAACCAACATTTGTTGTAAATGCTCAGTGTAGTGATTTGCATTTAAGAGCTATGGCAAATACAGATGTCCTGGTGAAATCTATTGGTGAAATTGAAGGTACGATACAAGAAATAAGAAAATCATGGAAACCATCAAAGAAGACAATTAACAGTTCCTACCTTAATGATCATAAAATTAATGCAGAAGTATTGTTCTTTTTATCTAACGTCAGTGTGGAAGTTATGCCTCTATCTCCCTTTCAATGCCGTAGTGAAATTAGAAAGGTTGAAATTATTTTCAACAAGTATGATACTCAAAATGTTATTTTGAATGTTTGGGATACAGATATTTACGTTAGTTCAAATTTCACAAAACAGCAATATTTCAGAATATCTTTAGGTGATCTGCAGTTAAAGTATGATATTAATAACGATACAAGTACGAGCTTTAACATTGGTTTAGCGGCATCCATAGCGAAATTAACCTTTTCTGAACCGCATAGAATGATTGCGAGCTACCTACAAGATGAACGTATTGCGTCCCAAAGTTTTGCCCAATTTGAAAAGTTAATTCCTATCTTCCAAAGATTAGCAGTTGGTAAAGAATATTCTTCTGCTAATAAGAGTCGTTGTATTTTCGATATGGATATAACATATTTAGGTATTTTGATTCCGATTTCTACAACATTTTTTGTTTTGGAATTCCATTCCTTGCTTGGGTCATATTCCGATTTAGATGACATTAAAAATGAGAATGAAGATGAGGTGTCAGGGCAGGTATCCGCAGAAAATATTTTATTCTTAATCAAAGATCGCGACGTTCCTTCAAATCTGTCGAAGATATTGGACCTTTCATTGAAATTTTCGACAACTCAAAAAGCTTTAGATTCAGATAAATCCTTCGAACTTGAGAGTAATCATTTTAGAGTGTGTTTCTCGCCATTTTCTTTTGTACGTTTAATATGGGGTAATCATCAATTAATGACATTGTACGACTATTACAGAGATAATAGAATTCCAAATTTATGGAACTACGAAACTTTGGATAACATTATGAAAAAAGATGAATCTGGTACATCAGAGTTACCTTTGAAGCTATCTTCAATTCATATTTTGTCATATAACTTCTGTGTTGGGTGGATCTTCCAGGATCGTAATGGGAAAGAGCCGGGTGTTATGCTAGGTTTTAGCAGATTATTTTCAGCGTATGAGAAGGGCTTTGGTAAATTAACACTGATAGAAGCTTTTCTCTCTGTAGCAAACGGCAACACATCCTCTACATTTTATTCTCAAGGTAATGAAAAAGATCGTTTCAACAGAAGTTACCTGCCTAATATGCAAATTTCATATTGGTTTGAGAAATTTGAAGAGCTTAGGGACGTATATGTTAGATTTAGAGGTGAGGCGCTTGATGTCAACTTTTTACCTCTGGTAATAGAGGTCGTTGAATCTTGTGTGAAATCATTGGAATTGTTCCAACATCTGAAACATACACTTATTAAAATGCAGCCATCAAAGAATAAAAAGAAGAACAAGGATCACAAACCAATGGATCCAACAAAAACATTCGCACCGTTGTTTTCTGGTATAAGATCCATAAACTGTCAATTCCAATACGATGGTGGTGTTTTTAAGGTATACTCAATCCGTGATTACGAATCGAAATTGGATCCATCTTTTGAAGTGAAGAGTCCATGTGTACAAATTTATCTGAACTACAAACACGATCCGGATGCTGTTAAACCGCATTGGATAAGAGGTCTGGTTAATATTGAAAGTACGTATAATCTACTTTATGCAAAATGTGCGCCATTGATCGCAGCCTTTGCAATGCAGTTACAAAATATTATAACAAGATATAATGATAATGAAAAGCGAGAAATGAGAACTCCAGCGATTCAGTCGTCAACCTCCAGTTCTAGTATTGACTATAAGCGTATATTAGACCCAATTGACATGGCATTCAAAATTACATCATCTGAACAGAAGCTGAGTTTAA
>PPOO01000902.1:76206-93455 GCA_003708545.1 Maudiozyma turicensis
TAAAGTTCAGTCGGATATTGGCTTTGGATCTTTTACATTTGACATTACAACCAACGAGAAGGAGGATTCTGATCCATTCAATATTTCTTTGATAATCGAGAACACGGAGGCTTCTATTAAACATGTATTTTCAAGAGGGGCCAGTACATCTTTCAACGTTGATTTGATTAATTTGACTATGATATTCACTCATCCTGATGTTATTAACATCTTTGGCTTAGGTCTAATATCTGATGTTAATGTCTATTTTAATATGAAGCAGCTTCAAAATCTGTATTTATTTCTGGATATTTGGATGTTAAGTAGTTTACTGAAGAGTAAACCAATACAGAATATATCAAGAGAAAGTAGTCACTTGTCAATACCGAAAGTGGCAACTATAAACATTGACACCCCTTGGTCATTTACACTAATATTTACAAATATCAACGGTGATGTTGATTTGGGTTCCTCGTTGGGTCTAGTTTCTTTGAAATTGAAACGAACATGGGTAGCATCGGACCATTACCAAGACAAGAGACAATTACTTTACACGTTTATTGATGATATTCGCCTATTATCTAAGGGTAGACTGAGTGGTGTACTGGAAGTTATTGGTGCGTCATCTATTATTGAAGTTAACTGGCCACATGAGTCATTTGGTCATAAATACCCTCTTGTTTCATTGTCCGCCAATATCGATAACATTTCTGTAAAGGCAGCTTTCGATTATCACATGTTCTTGATCGGTACTATCTTTAATACGAAATTCCATCTACACAGTGAAATGGACATCAACAATATTATGCCTGATTTACTAAAAGTTAGAGTTACGTGCGAATCAATTAATGTGTGCTCGACAGCCTTGGTTGCTGCTAATATTGTAGATTTGTATAATACTATTATGCGTATGAGGCAAGATAATAAGATATCCTACCTCGAAACATTGAGGGAGTCCAATTCTTCGGAGAACGGAAACCAGGATACATACGGCGAAGTTATTAAATCGCTTAACCTGTTACAAACCGATGTCTTAGTGAATATATCTACGTTGAATATTCAAATATCGCCTATATCATTATATGATATTGAAGTGCTTGTCATTAACATCGGGCAACTATCTGCAAGTTCCGGTACACATTCAGGCCCAAAAGTTAAAACAGATCTGAGCCTACGTGTTCGTGATGCCTATGTTGCATTATCAACTTCAAAGATGGAGATGGACGAGGAAACTGTGTCAAAAATCTCTGTGGAACAATATATGGAATATGCAGCTCATATCACGGGTGGTACTATTGTAGAAATGCCTATGGTTGATATAAGTATGACAACATGGCAAGAAGGAGATAGTAATATTTTAGAGTTTATCTATGACTGTACTTTCGGCGAAAAGGTGGGTGTTAAATGGAATTTAGGTCCGGTCAATTTCATCAAGGAAATGTGGGCAACTCACGTAAGGGCTATGGCTGTTCGTCATTCCCAAAATGTCGCTAACATTTCGTTAGATAATGAAGAGGATGTTGAAAAGAGACTAAAAGAAGAAGAAAGTACGTCCAGATTTATATATGTTCCACTTAGAGACCCCAACATTGATATGCCTCAAATTAAAGATTTAGGTGATGCAACGCCTCCTCTAGAATGGTTCGGGGTTAATAGAAAGCGGTTGCCAATGTTTACTCACATTACTGTTATAAAACCAGTGCAGCAAATCGTTCACACAGCTGAGAGACAATACGCTAGTATCGTAGGACGTTCCCAGTAAATAATAAATATTGTTTATAAAAGCATTTTTAAGTACATTCATGATTGGTGTATTACGGTTATATATTTTATGAATATTGTTTTTTTATTTTTTTTGTATATATGCTTTCAATTAAAGTAGTATTATTCGGGAGATATAAATGTTTCATGCTAATTAGTCGGATTTTATACTACCAGTTACTGATCACAGAACTTCGTTTTGTTTATCATTTTTGGGTTTGATTTCCTGTTTGAATATATCTTCGTTCTGTAACGTTACACTCTTGGTCATATTTTCTCTTTTATATATACCGACTAACTGTTGAGCAAGTTCGAACATATTATTTCTTAATGAAATAACAATAAATTGAGCATTCTTGGTACTCTCTTTAATATAATTTGCCACAATTGATACATTTCTGAAATCAAGTGCTGCATCAATTTCATCCATGACATATAATGGAGTGGGTTTGTATTTATGCAAAGCAAATACAAGCGCCAATGAACTTAAGGTCTTTTCACCACCAGATAGGTTTGTGATATTTCTCCAACTCTTTCTTGGTGGCATTACACTAAATGTAACACCCTCCGAGAAGGGGTCCAAACTATCTACTAACTCTAATTCTGCATTACCCCCCATGGTGATCATTTGGTACATTTCTTTTAGTGTCATTGAAATGATACTGAAACCCTCCATGAATTCATCATATCTTTTAGTTTTTAGATCCTCTAGTACTTTGCCGACCTTATCTCTAGTTTCTATGGCAGTATTTAGATCATTTTTTCTATTCCTGTACTCTATTAATCGTTTAACATACTCTTCCAAAACATCGATGTTTGCATTTGTAGTGTTTAGGTATTTGTCTAAGGTAACAATCTCCTGATCCAATTCATCTAAGTCAATACTAGCTAATTCAGCATCACCCAATTTTGGAATACCTTCAGAAATTTCACCACAGTCCGAATCAATGTCCATTGCATCATCATTGTCACTATGTTCCTCGGTATCTTCCTTATTCATATCTAGTGAATTTTCTATTTCAATCTCATTTTCATCATTTTCGGCAGCATTGAGTTCTTCTTCGAGATTTTGTTTCGCCACAGGTCCTAGGTCTTCTACCTCATTATTCTTTTCGGGCCTGCTGTTATTATTTGTTTGTTTTTCATCCTCAAGTTGTTGCAAGATTTTTGTTATATTTCTTATTTTTAAATCATGTAGCTCTGTATCGAACTGTTTTATCTCTTTCTTAACATACGAAACAAGTTTGTTCAATTTTTCTATTTTATTCTCTATTTCGACCTTGAACGATTTATATTGGTTGTTGTCAGCCTCGAATTCATATATTTGCTCCTTAAGTTCGTTAATCTTCTCTTTTAGGTCTTCCTTTTCCTCTAGGATCTTCTCTAAAGATTCACCAAGTTGTACAATTATTTCCTTTGTGGTTAATAATTGTTCCTCTATCTTTACTAATTCTACATTGCATGCCTCCACATCTGTCTGAGCTCCATTTAAAGTCTTTTGAAATTTTTTGATCTCGTTATGTTTCTTTTTCATTTCAGATCTTTTCCTTTTAAGTCTGCTTTGAATTATGCCAATACGTTCAGCTAAAGATGTCACTTTCGCATTTTGTAATTGTAGGTTAATCCCACCAATCTCCATCACTGTCTCTCTTAACATTTGCAGCTTCTCTTGAGTGGTTTTGGTTTGGTTTTCCAAATCTTTTAACTCTATATGTAAACCCTTCAGTTTATCTTGAGCCTTATTCATTTCATGCCTGTCATTTTGAGAAGTATTAAAAGATGAGATTCGTTGTTTTAAAGTATTATTCAGAAGTTCAGTTTCACTCTTCAAGGAATCAATATCTAGAGACAATTTTGATACTTCTATTTCTATTTGTGGATCTCTGTCCTTTAATCTGTTCAACTCTACCTCCATTTCATGATAGGTGTCATTAGCAATTTTGAAATTCTTTTCTCTTTCTTCAAGCTCGTCTTCTATCTTTCTGACATCGTCTGGTGTGTACGTAGTCATTTGAATACTGGATTTATCGCCTAGTTTCATTAAACCACGAGAGACTTGGTTACCACCCCCACTCATTGTACCAGATATATCAATTAATTGACCATCCAGCGTCACCACTCTGTATCTTCTTTTGCCATAAGCAACTTTATTTGCCTGGTTAAGGTCAGTTACTACCAGAGTATCTCTTAAAACAGAATAAAAAGCATTGACGAATTTTGGGTTTTGAGGTTGAATTAAATCGAAAAGACGTGGCGCATTATGTGGTCCTTGGAATTGATTGACATTTGCTTTTCTTAATTTATCTAGTAAAATAAACCTCGCATAGCCTAATTTGTTCTTTCTTAGGTAATCGATACATTGTTGACCACATTCGACTGTTTCTACTACAATATCATCAAGACGTGGACATGCTGTAGATATTGCAATGTCATATTTTTCTGAGATGATACCCAGGTCACCTAACCTACCATAGAAGCCAGAGATACGTCCAGACTTCTCGAGTCTTGAAAGGGCAGCTAACACTTTATTCTTATTCTGCACAGTTGAAAGAGCCGATCTGGCTTCGTTAGCTCTCTGTCTTTGTGCATTTAATACTGATTGCATATCTTTCAATTTCTCCTTTGCCGTTCCACACTCTCGAGTACCTATAGCAATTTCTTTTTTTAATGCTTGACGTTCGTCAACTAACTTTGCTGTCTGTTCCTCCTTTTCTTGAATGCTTTTAGTGTTAGAATGGATATCACTTTTTGTGTTTGCAATATCCTTCTCTAGATTCGTTTGGATCTCTTGTAAGACAGATATTTCAGATTCACTCAATTGAATTTGCAATTTCTTTTCTTGGATCTTAACCTCCCAGGGTTCGAGTTCGTTTTCATATATCGTAATCTCCTTTGTTATATCATTAGTTTTATCCTTTAACTCGATCTTGATATCTTCTAGTTTTATTTTTTCCTCATCCAATTCTTTATTCAAATTGTTCAATGATTCTTCATCCTCTACAATTTCTTCTTCTAGATTCTTTAAACGTGTCTCACATTCGCTGATCTTCTCCTGAGTAGTCTTTAATGATTTTTCGATCTTTCTTTTCTTATGGTTAATACTTTTCAACATTTCATCCAACGATATATTTTTCGTTTTATTTTCCCTTTTTTCTTGATTTATTTTCTTCTCTTCTGAATCATAATTTGATAATTGTTGTGACATCCCATCGCGAGAGTCTATTAAAGCTGAGACTTTCTTCTGCTGAGCTTCGAGTTTTTCCTTTTCATTAACAAGTTGAGTTTGCAAATCGTTCAATTTGTCCAAGGAATTTTTCAATTTGGAATTACTTTCAAATATCTTCAATTGTAGTCTCTTCGATTTAGCTAGAGTTAGCGCTTTCTCTTTCTCGATATATTCCAAGGCAGAATCTTTGTCTTTCTCCAGTGAGTTTTTGTCTCTGTCCACAATTACAAATCTGTTTTCCTTTTCAATACAAATGTCATTAAGAGATTCCATCTTTTCAGTATTTTGTTCAATTAAGGGTTTATATTTGGTTGTACCTATGATATCTTCTAGATATTCAAGTAAACCATCGTCGTTGTCCTTCTCGGCTTTAGCTTTCATCTGTGCAATATTTTCAACTTCACCTTGTAAAATTAAAAAACGTTTATGATCTAAGTCAATACCTTCCTGTTTAAGTAACTCTGTGACAGTTTTGTAATTGCTTTCCTTACCATTTATGTAATATTTTGATGAATTATTCTTAAATGCTCTTCTGGTTATTACTAAATCACCTTTTTCGGTGTCAATCTTTGTTGTACCATCTGGAAGATCATTTACGTATTGGAAATGTACCTCAATAGAACAAGATGGTAAATTTGGGTGTTTTTCAGATTTGTGAATCAAATCAGCTAATCTATCCTGCCTCATCTTATTAGCACGAAATCCAAATACAAATAGCATCGAATCAATAACATTTGATTTACCTGAACCATTGGGCCCTACAATTGCAGAGAAACTTGTGCTAAAGGGACCAACAACTTGTCTCCCTGCATATGATTTGAAATCGTTCAATACTAATTTATTGATATATAATCTACCTTCTTTCTTCAGTTTCATATTATGGGCGCTATACAGTTTCTGTAATTCTACTCTACTATTCTTGATTGGAGACAATTGAATTAGTTCTAACTTCCTAGTTGGAGATCTACCTTGGGATCTTCCTGGTGATCTAGGAGGAGATTGTGAATACGATTTGATCTTACGACCAGATCGACTCTCCTGAGTCAATGGTGGTTGAAGGCTAGGCACCTGAAATGAAGAGGTAGGATTTGAATCTACTGGCTGTGAGAATGCAAATCTGTTATCGGTAGAGCCTAAAACTAACTTTCTTGGTGTTCGAGACTTCGAATAGGATATATTCGATGGAACAACGTCATCTCTTCCTTCATCCTCGCTGTTAGAATCTTGATTACTTGGGATCCCACCTTCGTGGGGTATGACTTTGTGTGGAGTATGGTCATGAGTAGGCGTCAAATCTGGCAGAAATGCCGGTTCTGGTGTCTTTTCTGCCAATTCAAGTTTCTGTTTCTTACTCAATGGGCTATCAGACATAATCTCTGGTCTACTTGTGTTATATTTCTTTAAGCCTGACGTTATATTGATGGTGGTACAACCAAAATAACCTTTATAAGAAACCTGATTTTAAAGGAGCCGTTACTCTTGCGTTGAAGACTCGAAACGTTTATGCGGATGGTTAGTTTGTTGTGATGCTTTGTTTACAATAGAAATTTGATCCCAGTTGGAAGGGCTAAAAAGCGCGAAGAGGGTTCAGGTTCGTTCGACTCTTACACTTGCCGTTTTGAGCAAGAAAATTTCGTTAAATGGATAAAATCACGAACTTTCTGCTGATGTATTGAATGATAGCGATATGTCGTCAACAAGTAGAAGGGAGTTGCCGTGTATTTGAATTCTTTGGAGTAAACCTTTCGATTAGTATCCATCTTTTTGTTTTATTTCTTGAGATATAGACTGAATAAAAAGACATTCTTAGTGCTGGAAATCAACAATATGGATCAGAGTCCGTTAGTAATTGACAATGGATCGTACACAGTGAAATTTGGATTTGCAAATGTAGATGATAGCGTTGCTACTCCCCATGTTGCAAAAAACTGTTTGGTTAAAGATAAATACGGTGTTTCATATCTTTCGAACCAAGTTAAGAATATTAAGGATATCTCTTCGGCAACAATAAGGAGACCGCATGAACTAGGACAATTAGTATCATGGGAATTGGAGAGTCATATATGGGATCATGCCTTATATAATCCAGAGGAATTCAATGGGTTCGACGTAGTTGATACTGCAGAACGAGATTTAGTATTGAGTGAAGCATGCATGGCAATTCCAGAATTGAGTAAGCATAGTGATCAAGTGATATTTGAAGAGTATGATTTCAATAGTATGTATAAGACATGCGTTGCTGGTTATATGCCATTTGTGTCCAGTGAAAACTACCGCATTATTTCTGGTAAGGAGACCGAAGATAATGTTGATAATGTTACGAACAATAGCAAGCCTATTACAACAGATGATGACCGTGACGAAAAAATTGGTCCAGGGTTAAACAATGAGTATAGAGATTATCAGTTGGTTATTGATTCTGGGTTTGATTGCACTTATATTGTGCCTGTTATTAAGGGTGTTCCCGTATATAAAGCTGTGAAGAAGTTGGATATTGGTGGAAGATTCCTAAACGGATTGTTAAAGGAAACGTTATCTTTTCGTCATTACAATATGATGGATGAAAGTATATTAGTAAATGAAATCAAAGAGAAGTGTTTATTTATAAGTCCAACGTCATATTTTGATAGTTTCAAGAAAAAGGATGAAAAAGGTGTGGTATACGCTTTGCCGGATTTCCAAACAAGTGTAATGGGTTACGTAGTTGATTCCAAACATAGGTTAGCTGAAAACGCACAAAGTATTACATTAAAGGATGAACTATTTTCTATACCAGAGACTTTCTTCCATCCAGAAATTGCGCAGTTACTTAAACCTGGTATTGTAGAGACTATTCTTGAAAGTTTATCCATGTTACCTGAATTGATCCGTCCCTTAATGGTTAGTAACATTGTATGCACCGGTGGTAATTTTAATTTACCCCATTTCGGAACAAGACTATGCAGTGAATTACAAAGACAATTGCCCACGGATTGGACCTGTAGGTTAGCGTTGTCTAGAGGTGACTCGTCCCTATTTGGTTGGGAAGCAATGCAGACATTTGCACAAACTGATATTTACAAACAATTTAGAGTTACAAGAGAAGAATACCTAGAGCACGGTACAGATTGGTGTACAAAGAATAGATTCGGCTATCAAACATGGATATGATAACGAATGAATTAATTAGTTGGTAGATGGGATTTTACTTACCCTACCAGTAAAAATGCAACTTGGTATTGTGCGCATGTTTCTGAGGAAAAGCAGCACGCAAAATTTGCGTCGAGAATGCGAAAATTGGAAAGAAGAGATCTCACGGTTCTCAAACAATATTGACTTTTCGTGTTGATAAATTTCCTGTTTTGGTTCGCTAAATCAGGAAATGACGTGCGGAGTACGCAAATTTGCGAAAATCTCAAATGAAAATGCATACAATTTTGCGAAAATGGGAAATTGACAATTGCAATTTGGCGATGAATTAATCAACAAGCCCTTCTACATCATGTAATCACACAGACTAATTGACACATCTGGAATTTGATGTATTTATGTAATATGTAAGTAAGTAATGGTATGAATAGAGTTCAAGGTGAATTGAATCGTTTAGACAATTACCATATTCACGCTAAGGAAACTATTATTAGAACGATCAAGTTACAAGCAAACTATTCATATTGCTATCCCTTATAATACTGGATAAAAATATATGGCAATAAAATCGGCTTGATGTTACATACGAAATTATCATACTTGTGTACACTGGTATGGTTACCTGTATTGGTATATTCAAATCAATTAGCACATATAGAGTCGGAACTAGGAATAGAAACATTCAATTTACCAACTTTACAAAATGGAATACAGTTATTAGGGAATATAGATACAGTATCCTTTTACAAATACTCTGGACAGCAAAATTTTACTAATAGTGAGAGTTGTTCTAATGCTAAGTCATCGTTGATTTATTATTCCAATGACATACTAGTCGAATTATTATCGAGTAATGAATTCAGCTCAAATGCCATGATAGATAATATAATTCCTTTATCTGAAGACTCATTCATACTTAGTGGGATAGGCTCGATTTCTAATTACGATCTTTCTAAACAGGTGGTTTACAATTTAACAACACTTTCAATATATCCAATATTCGATGAAAGTTTAAACACAGTTACTACCATATTGGTTGATAATGACACAGTTTACTTTGGTGGAAATTTCACATTTAATGGGTCGACTGGTACGTATATGTGGAATTTTAAAGATAATGTTACATCCCCATTACCATTTGAAGGTTTTAGTAAAAATTCAAAAGTTAATTCTATACTCAAATTAAATGATGATAATATTCTATTTACAGGTGAATTCTCTACTTTAGGTAATAATACATACCTTACTTTAAAATCTGATCATGATAACAATAGTTCAGTTAATTTAACTAGTATCGAGTTAGGATCCCTGGTTTCCTTAAAGGCAGCAACATGGACGACGGGCTCATCGGGGAGGCTAGACCCAAGTAATTTAATTTGTCCAAATAATCAAAAGGAGTCGTGGCTTCAATCTGGAAATACAGGGTCATTTACTGTAAATTTGCCATATGATGTAATTCCAGCAAAAATAAGATTATTCAATTCTCCAAATTCTGATAATGAAGTTTCCGTCTTTAGAATAACTACAAATCCTTCCAATAGTATTTTGAATTTAACATATATTGACCCACTATCTGGTCAATTGACTTATTGCGATGCATTTTGCCCACTATATACAACAAGAATTTTAAAATCCCAAGCACAAAACGATTCGTTTAGTATATCAGACAAGGTAAAGTTGGTCAGCGACAACACAACAATTATTAAATGGGGACAAAATTACCAGGATTTTGCATTTGTCAATCCAGTCGACCTTGAATCCTTAACTTTCCACGCTCTTAACTCGTATGGTTCTAATGTTGCACTGATGGGTTTCCAATTATTCCAGGATTCCTTTAACAGTTTTGCAAATGATACTTTAAATGAGCCAAATTGTAATAACGAAACAAGCGTTACTTCAGTATCACTTTCTGAAAATGATTGGAAAAGTGTATCAAATTCAATAAATTACATCAGTACCCATTATACTCCAGAAATTAATACTGTTCCTTCTGTTGAGTTTTCTGTTGACTTACAATATAATGGTCAATATACTATCGATCTCTATACTCCAGGTTGTTCTTCAGATGGAACGTGCAGTTCAAGAGGTATCGTTAATGTTACAGTTTGGGATACCACTGATAATTCTGTTATTTCAACTAAGTCCATCTATCAAAATAATGAACAGTTAAAATATGATCAGCTATACAGTGGGACTTTAAATATTTCAACATGTCGTATTACACTGACATACCAAAAAGGACTTTATGCAACAAACTCACCTGTGACTATTGTTGCGGACAGAGCTATTGTATCTATTGTAAAATTGGATACATCTGATCTAAACCAACTTACTGCAACCAATACGAAATACCATATTGGTCTGAATGGGTTGTTCCAATATCAGTTATCAAATTTCACATCAACCTTTAATGCTTCTGAAGATAGTGTAACGGAAACGTCATTGCTGCAATCCGTAAACGATACGTTAAAGATGAATGCATCTATTATTGCTAAACTATATCAAAATGATACGCTTTTAATCGCAGATCAAAACAGTGGAATTTCAGTTATTAAATTGGGTTATGATTCCGAGGTATATTCGATTGATAGTACAGAGATATCTGGTAAAGTTAACTCTTTCAATGATTTCGATGATAGCATTTTCATTGCAGGTGATAATTTGAAGCTTTCTGGTGCAGCATCTAATAATCTAATATATAATGGATCATTCCATCAATTCACCGGTAATGATGGTAATCAAACTAAAAATTTCGCGTATATTACAATTGATGATTCAGAATTATTAGTATTGAATAATAATTTTATTTGGAATATTTCTGATTCGCAACAAGTTAAGAATGACTCCAATCTATGTCTAGGGATTTGGTCTTCAGCCCAAAATAACTATAATGATAACATTATGTATGGGTCAATAGGTCTGAATCAGTTTACTGACGTAAATGGGTCCATTTCAGTTGAATCTAACGGTACGATATCCTCGTTAGGTATGCATATCGCTTCTGACGCATATTTGGGGTTATATCTAAATTCGTCTTCGACTGTATATGCGTATGAATCTAGTTCAGAGGAAAATTCATTGTATTTCAATAACAGTATGCAAGTCCTAAACATCACGTCCTGGCCAGGTAGAGTATCATCAATCTTGTATTCAGCTAATCAATCATTATTGGCTGTTGGTACCTCATCTAGTAATGGTTTGGGAGCTCAGCTAACGATCCTAAACACTACAACCAATTCTGTTGCTCATAAGCAGACTTTACTTGGTACCAGCTTTAATATAACAGGTCTACTAAATTTTGAGACTAATTCGACATTACTTATTGGTGGTGACTTCAATTTGACCAACGTAAATTGTAATGGTTTATGTTTATACAATTACAATACGAACAATTTTAGTACATTTGCTAATGGTTTGATAAGTGGGTATGTAACATCCCTACAATTTTACAATGATACTTCTTTTATTGTTTCAGGTTTATATGATTCGAAAAATACATCTAACATATCATTATCCATGTTTAACTTAAATACTAATGAGCTTATACCGTTAAGACAAAATGAGGAAAAATTAGAATCCTTTATTGTTAGCAATAGTAGTATTATAGCGTGGAACATGACTAATATATTCATATATGAAAATGAAGAATGGTCCCATCTGCAAATACCTCATACAAATTATTCAAGTGAAATATCTTCGGTTTCAGTGGTAACAGGTTCTATTTCTGGTAACTCCTTAACCAAAAGAGATTATTTAAGTTCCAATAAAATCTTAATACTAAATGGACAGTTTTATAGTTCACAATACGGAACTATCCAATCATATGTTTATGACTTTAATCAATGGGCACCTTATATGACATTCGAAGCAGGGTCAAATCAAGAAACTACTAATGGTGCAAACCTCTTTGTTGATCAAGATGTTACAAATATGTTCAACACACCAGTAATTCTACGAAATACAAACTCTACAGTAACAGCTCCGAAGACAACCTCTTCAGGATCTTCGGCATCTGCAACTGCCATGGCTTCTTCTACCCCACATCCTAAGAAACCACATACAAAAAGTAAGAAGATACATCGTGGGTTTGTTGTATTGATTGGGCTGGCTTTAGCTCTTGGTACAGTTGCTGTATTAGGTTTATTTGGTATTCTCTTGGCTGCATTATTTAGAGATGAAGAAATTAAATATCAACCTCTGACACCTCATATTGACGAGAACGATATGGTTGATACCGTTCCGCCTGAAAAATTAATGAAATTTATGTAAGTCTTTGCACTTTATTAGTAATGAGAATAATTTTAGGTTCGTCATTGCTTCAATATCTGTAGTGATAAGAAATGTGAGATTTCTGGAAAATCTTACACATACTCGGAAAGTCTATTAAGGGTAGATGTAATAATCACGAAAAAATTAATACCTGGCCTACCTTATGGCGAAGTGTTCATCTACAGTCTACTCTTTGCAGTTTGAATATAGACAGATAGGTCTTCTGATGAACGGCCTCCAGGTTTTTCATCATATATTTCAGAAACTTAATCACACTTTCAACAGGGCTACAATAAATTACAAGAACAGATTAGTTTATACATATATACATAAATATATGATAAAAGTTCTATATATAATAATATCCGCTTAATCAATTTCGAATTGAATCAATATTGGTCCATTAGAGCTCTCGTGGCTTGGAAACTCTCTCATCCTTCTTTATACTAAACACTTACCTGAGACTTATTGGAATCTAGTACTGTCATCGTGACAATAACAGATGTTATCGTTATCTCTTATGAACCAGGCCCATCGCAAACTCCATGTTCTTCTCATAGACTGAGACGGAGGTCTAATTAAATTTTTCAGTATGCATACAAATGGTGACGAGACAAAAAAATTTCACGCGAGTTACAACGAAGTCGCCGCAATTAGTGGCAGGATCAACAAGTACTCGCGACAAAAATTCAGTTTTGTTAATTCTAGTTTCGATGAACGAAGAATTTCGAATCTTGTTTGAAGGCTGAGGAAAGAACTACCCGAAGTGCTTATACCTATTGGGAGTGGGAGGTAAGATATAGAAATGTTACGTAGTTATATAATCATTCAATTGGAACGTTGCAGGTGAAAAGTTATCAAGAAAAACAAACATATTCCTATACGTAAATAATTACAAATGCTGTCTGGAAATATGGTAGTTAGTGGTCTTTTGGCTGCATCATTGTGCTTAGAGACTGTTACAGGTTTCTATCTACCAGGGGTTGCACCAATGACGTTTCAAAAGGGTGATGATATTCCACTTTTAGTTAATCATTTGTCACCATCTATGTATTTCCAACATTTAGATGAAGATGGAAAGACTTTCAAGAGCGATAAAGAAAGGTATTTATACTCATATGATTACTATTATGAAAAGTTCCATTTCTGTAAACCTGAAAATATTGTTAAGCAGCCAGAATCCTTAGGTTCTGTTATCTTTGGTGATAGAATTTACAATTCTCCATTTGAGATCAAAATGTTAGAAGATAAAGAATGTTCTTCCTTATGTGGTAGTGTTATCCCCGGTGATGATGCAAAATTCATTAATAAATTGATTAAGAACGGATTCTTCCAAAATTGGTTAATTGATGGTTTGCCAGCAGCTAAAGAGATCCACGATTCCAAGACCAAGACCGATTTCTACGGTGCTGGTTTCGAATTAGGTTTTGTTGAAGTCGTACAAGCTGTTGGTACAGGACAAGTTAACGTTGCACCAAAGAAACCTACATCTAATGAAGGAATCGAATTGGAGGAACGTGACCCAAAGAATGTCCAGACTATAGAAAACGTTGAAATGACATATTTCGTCAATCATTACGATATTAATATTGAGTACCATGACCGTGGAGAAGGTAATTACCGTGTTGTCGGTGTTACTGTACATCCAAAATCTATCGAACGTTCATCCACAGGATCTTGTTCTTCCACTGGGAATCCATTAATTTTGCAAGAGGACCAAGAAAATCACGTTTACTTCACTTACTCTGTTAAATTTACTCCCTCTGAAACTGTCTGGGCAACAAGATGGGATAAATACTTACACACTTATGATCCAACTATTCAATGGTTTTCATTAATTAACTTTTCCATTATTGTGCTATTGTTATCTTCTGTAGTTATTCATTCTTTATTAAAAGCCTTGAAGAGTGATTTTGTTCGTTACAACGAATTAAACCTGGATGACGAATTCCATGAAGACGCAGGTTGGAAGTTAGGTCACGGTGATGTTTTCCGTATTCCACATAAATCTATGCTTCTTTCTGTTTTGGTAGGTTCTGGTGTTCAATTGTTTGTGATGATTGTTACTACCATCTTCTTCGCAGCTCTGGGTTTCTTATCCCCAAGTTCTAGAGGTTCATTGGCTACGGTTATGTTTATGCTATATGCCTTGTTCGGTTTCGTTGGTTCATATACTTCTATGGGTGTCTATAAATTCTTCCAAGGCCCATACTGGAAGGCAAACATGATCTTGACTCCAATTCTAGTACCAGGTTTTATCTTCTCTGTGATTTTATCAATGAACTTGATTTTATTATATGTTCATTCATCAGATGTTATTCCTGCAAGTACATTATTCTTTATGGTCTGTTTATGGATCATCTTCTCAATGCCATCTGCCGTTGCAGGTTCTTTAATTGCTCATAAGAAATGTCACTGGGATGAACATCCAACTAAAACTAACCAAATCGCAAGACAAATTCCATTCCAACCATGGTATCTAAAGACTATTCCAGCAACCCTAATTGCCGGTATTTTCCCATTTGGTTCTATTGCCATTGAATTATACTTCATTTACTCGAGTTTATGGTTCAACAAGATTTTCTACATGTTTGGTTTCTTATTCTTTTCTTTCTTATTATTGACTTTAACTACATGTTTAGTTACTATTTTGATCACATATCATTCCTTATGTCTAGAGAACTGGCTATGGCATTGGAGAAGTTTTATTCTTGGTGGTGTCGGTTGTGCTATCTACGTCTTCATCCATTCTATCCTATTTACTAAGTTTAAATTAGGCGGCTTCACAACAATCGTCCTATATGTTGGTTACTCCACAGTTATCTCAGTACTATGTTGCATTGTTACTGGTGCCATTGGGTTCATGAGTTCTATGTTCTTCATCAGAAAGATCTACTCCTCCATTAAGGTTAATTAAGCATTATATATTGTTGTATATAAAGTTAACACTTCGTTATAGAGTATATAAATAAATTTAAAGGATAAAAACACACATTTCATAATCAATGTTTCCATATATAATTCAGTTTGAAGTAGTGAACTTGTCCTGATACGGATATTTCCTTAAGTACTAATTTCATGCCTTCTACTTTTAAATATATTCAACATCGAATAGTCTGGTACTGATAATGACATATTGAAAGACATTCAGATAACTAAGGTTACTTCCATGTATTGAGTACTTTATGTCTTTATAAAATTATCGAATGACTATCACTTTCGGTTTTTTGTTTACTTTGATCACCACAGGAGCATATTTTCCATTACCAACCATATGTAACTTTTAATACAAAACATAAAATTTAGAATTTTGGAAAAACTTCTAGTAGATGAATAAACAAGATGGGTGTAATAAAAGGGGAATGTTGCCAACTAAAACACACAGCTCATTAAGAGGATTCTGTTATAATTAGATATTTCTCTCACAATTTATTATATTTAAAGATGTAAAGTTTATTGAACCTCTAAAATATTTAAACACCCTTCGCAGATCATTATTCCTCATTATAGAGAACAAAGAAATATAAGAACAGTTTGGACTCTCAATCATACACTAGATTATTTTTTACGGTTCTTGTTGTTCAAAGAGCTCTCTATTTTTAGTACTGAGCTTAATATTCTAAGGATGTATAGTACGAGACAACCATAAGAGCATAACAAACGTAGAATATACTACGCAATTAAATATAAATGGATAGGCTTGCATGAAGACATTCGAATATGTAGTTCATGAATGTGAATAATAAATTATATCTCCCTAAACCTCAAGTATATATATAAAGACAGAGGATTGTAATATAAAACTTGTAAATTAAATAATTCCTTCGGAAAGAGAGTACGAAGAAATTACTGTATATTAATTGTATAATAAATTAAGAATAATGAATCAACATATCACTGAACCAAATGCTCAACCTGTTAGAAACGAGGATTTCTATCATTTAGTTTCCTATCAGATTCAAAGGATAGTCAGTAAGAAAACAGGTTCAATTGTTATTTTGTACAATAACTTTCCTACATTTGGATTATCTAGTTATTTTATTCTTCAATAGTTGCACACCGTGATTCTAATAATTCATGTTCCTTATTTCATTTTCAATGAACTGCCTCTTAACAAGTTTATTTTTCGTGGTAAAGTTAATAGAAGTCGGTTGGAAGGCATTTTCTATGGATTACGAATAAAATTATTAGATTGGCATCCCAGGAACATTCATAATTTTTGGTTCGGTTTAACTATTATAAAATAGCGTGATTAGAATTGTTAGATTTTACATTATTGAAGAATAAGGTCATCATTACAAATCATAAGAGGAAAAAGGTGAACACAATTAATACACTCAATAATATAAAATAATTATATTTCTAAAGTGAGGAAAGGTGGAAAGAGTGTAGAAATGGTGTATACTGTTTGATTTATCAGATTCCATTTCTTAAAAATATATTGTACAAATTTATTATGTTATTAGATCAACATATATTTGTCTGATCTTTTTTAATATACAAATTAAAAAAATATACAAAATATTTAGGAAATAAATAATTTCATTGAATGAAAATATGTTCCCTTTATATAACATTGGATTCATATGTTCGTGATTATAAATCTCCAATTGAGCTGAAGCAGATAGATCGGTATTATTTGGAGTACCATTCATTATTATTAAATATTATATATTAATTATTGATAGTAGTACCGTAGATTGATTTGTTAGTTTTAAGCAAATTTTATTATGTTACTCGAAGGTATAATTTGTCTGTGTTTTTCTTTTTTATATAATATTTAAAAATAGAAGGAGTAAAATAAGCCCATAACTATGTGTTCAGTTTTTTTTATAATGTTTATATATGTATTATTTTATTTTTACTTTCCAATTTATTGATTAGT
>PPOO01000902.1:112771-125890 GCA_003708545.1 Maudiozyma turicensis
CTGTGAAATTTGAGAATCTGTAATACCTAACTGTATCTTCAAATCATGGAAAGTATTACGGACTTTTCTCATACCATACTCTAAGTTTTCATTTGATGATTTTCCCAAATCGCTTTCACTCAATGCGTTTGTTATCTTATATGCTGATTGAATATCAAATTTACCTTTATTATAATTTTCATAATTCTCCAATAAACCTAGTTTGAAACTAGAGTTACTCACAATACCGGACGTCGAAGACATCAGTGCGTTAATCATCTTGTTATCATCAGGAATATCCTTAGACCCATACATTATCTTCCCAATAGCATGGAAGTATGAAGGTGGTTGTTTTCGTATGGCCATCTCCAATTCAATATTGGTGGTAGCCCAAAATTCTAATGCGCATATTGATGCTCTAATATCTCCACAATTCTGTGATAATTCATTAATAAATGCATTCTTTTCAACCCATTTTTCGTTTTTCTTTAATGTCACTTTCTCATTATTCGCGATAATATTTAATGTCTTCTTAGTTAACGTCATACTAATTGGATTAAATTTGATACGTTCCACTCTTGGATCATTTAAAATTTCTCTACCAATAATAGTCTCCGCTGTATACATGTTATCAACACTAAAACTATTACCACGAGGATTATTTGTCTCTATTTCACACTCACTTAAACATAATACCAAAGGTGGCAATTGTTCATTATCACAATACAACCATTCCATCAATGCATTTTGGAATATTTTTCTCGTTTCATTATGAAATACATTCGGAAAATCTTCAACAAGGATCAATGATAAATTTGAACCAATTCTATATTTACAATTATTTAAAAATTCTCGAAAGTTATTGATTTGATTCGATCCATTCATTGATAAATCACTTATATACTCAATGTAATCGGGACTCGCCGACTGTTGAGATAAAAGAGTCATCGAATTATGATTCAAGCTTCGATATTTTGGAATTAACGAATGTGCCAATTGTCTCACTATGGTACTTTTAGAACAACCACTCGGTCCTGTCAACAGTAAGATTCTAGTCTTCGATACTTGTGATAACATATTATCGAGACTCTCAGTTACATCATTTAGTTTCCTCTTATGCAATGCGACTTCAACTATGGATCGAGGCTCATACTTTTGAAACCATGGAATATTCCTCTCAACATCTAGTCCCGATACCTTACGTGTAGTAACTGGGGAAGTTCTAACCATTCCATTCCGAGATATTTTTCTAAGCTTTGTGTTGGTTTCTTTTACTTCATCCCGATTCTCAGATCTCTTCCCATATCTATAACGACGTTTCATTTAGAAAAAATCACAACTCCCATATACATTAATGTCGTAAGTCCCTTGGTCCTATATCTGTTTTGGAAACAACACCGTCTTTCTAATTTGAGTTCAGATCAACGTTTCTTATGAGCGGTTGATCTGATTTTAGATTTAGTGAAAAATATTTCGATGGTCCCTTCACAAAGGAAAAAAAATAAATAAACAAGGCAGGACGAGGTTTTTAAAAATTTAACCCATTGCTTCAAGGAATGAAAATTTTTAAACACAGTATATTTGAAGATATAAAGATTTCTAACATCTAATTTTCAATTCCCTAAGGACCATTATAGCATCCAGTAATATCTAATTTTCTGAAACCAATTTGAAGTGCAGGGAAGCAGCAGTTTACGAAACAAAATACTATTCAATATGGCAAAAGGTACAGATGAGGAAGATACTAAATCTTCGAAGATTAAAGAACTATACCGTTATGATGAAATGTCAAACAAGGTATTAAAAGCAGACAAGAATTTGCAAAATACACAGACGGATCCTTTAAAGGATGCAGAACTGTCACATCCAAAGTCAATGAAAGGGATGATATCATTCAAAGATATGGGTTCAAGTGTAAGACAGGTACTTGATATAAATGAAAGAAATGCAGCGGAGAAAGAAGTAGAGCAGGCTACAGATTCAGAAAGGAGGCAAAATACTAATAAGACTTTTGAAAAGTATACATCAACTAATAACACGCTGTTAGGAAGTAGCAATCAAACAAATTTAATATATTATCCTACTACAGATGACAACATGGAGGCATATAGAGAAGTTTTAGACTGGGTTACCGATCTTCTAGGAAGTGACATGCCACACGATATAATAACAGGTACCGCAGATATAATAATTACCACATTAAAAAAGGATGAGCAGGAATATTACGGACTTACAGATAATAAGAGAAAGACTCTGGAATCAGATTTAGGTATTGATATCGAGGAATCCAAATTTATAG
The DNA here is from genome assembly GCA_003708545.1 of Maudiozyma turicensis. Classification (NCBI taxonomy): domain Eukaryota; kingdom Fungi; phylum Ascomycota; class Saccharomycetes; order Saccharomycetales; family Saccharomycetaceae; genus Maudiozyma; species Maudiozyma turicensis. The sequence continues at coordinate 115,050 of PPOO01000902.1, forward strand.
AAGTCTTCAAAATTATTAAACATATCACCGATTTTGGTGTGAAAAAGTCCCTCCAGAAAACCGAGGATGTTGTAACAGTATTAGCCAATAGTGATAATGAAGATAATGAGGATGAAATGAATGCATTGGAACAAGAGATCAATATGGAACAAGAAATATCCGACGACTTTATTCCTCAAAAAAAAAAAAAAAGCGGCATCTGTTCCACAGATTGATAACTCAGATATCTTAACGATAACATCCGGGAAAGTTATCCTTCCACCAATTGCCAATATCAACAAAGATTACATAAGAAACATTTTGGGCATAGATGGAGATGTATCAATATCAAATTTAGAAAAGAGATTATCTGATAAAAAATATGATGACCAAATATTAAAACAAGACTTAAAGGATGAGCTCCACATCACAGATGAAGGCGTAATAAGAATTATAATAGAAAACAAAGCAAAACTTTTATGGGCAATTAGATTAAATGTAAATGAGAATCGTAACTTACAAAGAGATCTTGAAAATATGAAAGAAAATGGATTAGAGGACCTAGTACGAGAATTCCAACAAAGTCAAGAAATTATTAAGGCACGAAGGCACAGTGATATCAATAATGACGTAGAGACCTCAGATTTCAAAAAGCAAAAATCTGAAGTAGAAGATGGGTTAAGCCTTCTAGATTTATCTACAATTAAATTTGATCAAGGTTCTGATTTAATGACAAACACAAAGGTTAAGTTACCGGAAGGTTCCTTTAAGAGAATCAAACCTCAGTACGATGAAATACATATACCTCCACCTGCAAAAGCTAAGATTGATTACGATTTGGTACCAATTAGAGACCTACCAAACTGGGCTAGAAAAGCTTTTCCATCAGGTGAAACCGACACATTGAATGCAGTACAATCAAAGGTTTTCCCAACCGCATTCAAAAGTGATCACAATATGCTTTTATGTGCTCCCACTGGTGCCGGTAAAACTAATGTGGCCATGTTGACTGTCTTACGAACACTCTCACATTACCATAACGAACGCAATGATTCATTCCAGCTTAGAAAATTTAAAATCATATACATTGCACCTTTGAAAGCTTTAGTTCAAGAACAGGTGAGGGAATTCCGTAGGAGGTTATCCCCATTTGATATCAAGGTGGCAGAATTGACCGGTGATTCAAGACTATCAAGGAAAGAAATCGAAACCGCCCAGATACTAGTTTCTACTCCCGAGAAATGGGATATCATAACGAGAAAATCAAGCGACAATTGGTACACCGATTCTGTAAAGCTAATAATTATTGATGAAATTCATCTGTTACATGATGAGAGAGGTCCAGTCCTTGAATCTATCGTTGCAAGAACATTGCGATCCAAAGATTATACAGATAAACCGAGATTGGTAGGTTTATCGGCCACACTTCCTAACTATACAGATGTTGCAACATTCTTAAGAGTTCCTGAGGAAGGTCTGTTTTATTTTGATTCCTCTTACAGGCCATGCCCCTTATCTCAACAATTTTGTGGTATCAAGAGTGAAGGTAGTCTCAAAAAACTGAATGCAATGAACCAGGCCTGTTATGATAAGGTCTTAGAGTCATTAACTGAAGGGAACCAGATTATTGTGTTTGTCCATTCAAGAAAGGAAACTGGAAGAACTGGTGAATACCTTCGTGCGAAATTCCTAGAGTCCGAATTAGCCGACAAACTAATTAATTCAGAGGCAGGTTCGAAAGAAATTTTGAAGTCTGAATCCAATAATATTCTGGACCAAGATTTAAAGAAACTACTGACACATGGTATAGGTATTCATCATGCAGGGTTATCCAGGGAAGATAGATCCATGGCAGAGGATATGTTTGCAGATGGTCTGCTAAGAGTACTAGTCTCAACAGCAACATTAGCCTGGGGTGTTAATTTGCCTGTTCATACCGTCATCATTAAGGGTACAGATGTGTACTCCCCAGAGCAAAGCAACTGGGTTCGATTATCGCCTCAGGATATGCTACAAATGTTAGGGCGTGCAGGTAGACCAAGATATGACACTCATGGTGACGGTATCATTATTACAAATCAATCGGATATTCAATATTACCTGGCAGTTCTTAACCAACAATTACCTATTGAGTCTCAATTGATATCAAAAATAGTTGATAACTTGAATGCCGAAGTTGTTGCTGGGAATGTTAGTTCATTATTAGAGGCTGTTGATTGGTTAACCTATACCTATTTTTATGTAAGGATTCTCGTTGCACCTGATTTGTATAAAGTTTCACATTTGAATGAAGACGATACTTTTAAAATTTTTAGAACCAATCTGGCACATACCGTATTCTCCATTCTATCAGAACAGAATCTGTTGTTGTACAACGAATCTAGTGGTGCTGTGGTCCCTACTGAATTGGGTAGAATCGCATCATACTTCTATATTAAGTATGAAACAATGAATATTTACAACCAAGAGTTATCAGAAAATGTTTCCATTATTGACCTATTTAGAATATTCACACTTTCTGACGAATTTAAATATTTTTCCATTAGACCGGAGGAAGCTAAAGAAATTCATGAGTTATATGCTAGGGTCCCTATTCCAATAAAAAGTGAAATCGACGAAAGTTCAACCAAAGTTAACTTATTACTTCAAGCGTTTATCTCTAATATAAAATTGGATGGATTTGCTCTCCATGCTGACATGGTTTTCATACAACAAAGTGCTGGAAGATTGATAAAAGCAATGTTTGAGTTGTGTCTTAAGAAGAAATGGTCCAAAGTCACTAAACTTCTTCTTACACTGAGTAAATGCATAGATAGAAAAATGTGGGTAACAAACTCTCCTTTAAGACAATACCAAAAATGTCCTATTGAAGTAATAAGAAAGGCAGAGTCTTCAAACTTGCAGTGGAACGAATACCTGTCCCTACAATCTCCATCTCAAACCGGTTACGCTATTAGATTAGAAAAATATGGAAAATTAATATTTGACTTGATCCAAAGATTCCCAAAATTAAAAATGGACTGTGTAACCCAGCCGATAACGCCTAGTCTGTTAAAGTTCCAGTTAGAAATAACACCAAACTGGATATGGGACGAATCCCTTCATGGATCTACAGAATCATTTCTCATTTTAGTAGAAGATTTGGCAGGTAGTGAGATATTATATTCGGATACCATTCTGATCAGACCTGACGCTATGAATAAAGAAATCATTCTCGATTTTCCAGTTCAACTCACTTCAGGACAACAAAAAAGTATGCCACCCAATATTTTCATATCTGTAATCTCGGAAAAATGGTTGCAGTGTGACGAACAGATAGCGGTTCGTCTTGATAGTATTATTTTACCTAAGAAATTCCCAGCTCCAACCAAACTGGACAATATACAATTAATAGATACAAAATCATTGAATGAAGCATTTGGGAATGTTTTCCATTTTGACAGGTTTAATCTGATACAATCAAATGTCTTTGAACATATTTACAATAGTAACGACAGTATTTTCATTGGCTGCTCGAAAGGCTCCGGAAAGACAGTGATGGCGGAATTGGCAATATTAAACCACTGGAGACAGAATGGTGGGAGAATTATATATATTAATCCATCGCAAAGTAAAATTAATTCATTACGAAGAACTTGGACAGAAAAATACTCAGATATTGCATGTGGAAAAAGTGTAAATAAGCTCACTGATAATCCTAACGAAAATAATCGTATTTTAGGTCGCAGTCATCTTACTCTGGCAACTCCCAAACAGTTCGATATCCTGTCGAGGCGATGGAGGCAAAGAAAGAATGTCCAGAATATTGAACTAATGATATTCGATGATATCCATGAAATGTGTAGCGGGATAGAAGGGTCTCTGTATGAAATATTGATTTCACGGTTAATGTTTATTGCGTTTCAGTTAGAAAAAAAACAGAGAATAGTAGCCTTATCCTCACCATTAGCAAGCAGTCGAGATTTCTCAGAATGGATGGGAATCGATAAAACAAAGATATTTAACTACTCAAGTCTAGAAAGGATCGAGCCTATTACTATCCATATGGAGATTGAAGACGAATTATCGTACGAGTCTACACCTAGAAATGTAATGAATAAAATATTTGCTGCATCTGAAACTGGTAATTCTACTCCAATAATTTATCTCCCTGACAGAAAGACTTGCATTAGTGTGGCCACACACCTGAATTCTATTGCACGCAGAAGAGATGTCGATATTCAAAGGGCAGACGAAGAACAAATGCAAGAGTATTCCAAGCTACTAAAGGATAGACAACTAGCCTTAACATTGAACTACGGTATTGGGTTCATTTACACTAATATGGACAAGAAGGATCATAGTATTGTTAAGCAACTTATGGATTCTGGAGCATTTTCTTTCTTGTTGATATCAAAAGACTGCTTTGATGAGACGATTAATTCAAGTCTTGCTATCATTTGTGGCACAGAAAATTACGATATCAGAGACCATCATACGAAGAGCTATACAGCTAATCAGCTTTTAGAGATGGTTGGGAATGTTAAAAGTAAAAACACTGAAACTGGAAAAGTTATCATTTATACCACCACTTCTAGAAAACCATATTTCAAAAAGTTCCTACAAGAGCCATTACCAACCGAAAGTTTTCTCTATTTCAATTTCCACGACATTTTAATCAACGGCATAAGTAATTCTATTATTGAGTGTAAACAGGATTGTGTGGATTGGCTGACATATACGTATTTTTACAGAAGGATTCATGCAAATCCATCATTCTATGGTGTGAAGAGCTCAAACGAGTATGGCATATCTGCATTCCTAACTGAACTTGTAGAATCCACATTGGTGGATCTATCAAACCTTTCAATGATCGAAATCAATGAAAATGGATCTACTGATAGGGATAATGACGAGGGGCACACAGAAGATTCTATAATGCCGTTGAATGGTTGTCTCATCAGTTCTCATAATAACGTTAGTTTTATTACAATGCATTCCTTTATTATGCATTCCAAGAAATCTTCCACATTAGCAAATTTATTAGAAATTCTAGCATCTGCCAATGAATTTGAAGTAATACCATTAGATCAAAGTGATTATCCAAAACTCATTAAACTTCAAGGATTACTTCCACTTAAATTCAAGGGCTCTAACGATTCTGACAGTACCAGTTTTAAGGTATTCACGTTGCTTCAAGCGTACTTCTCAAGAATAGAACTACCATTCAGTTTGCAGAACGATCTAAAGATTATTATGGGCATGATGACACCACTAGTCAATACCCTTGTCGATATTCTTGGTGGCAATGGCTACTTAAATGCGACAATAGCTATGGACATATCACAAATGGTTACACAAGCAATATGGGATGTAGATAGTCCATTGAGACAAATCCCATATTTTGATGAAAATATTCTACAAAAATGTGCTGAGAAGAGAGTTGAAACTGTTTACGACATAATGGCTCTAGAAGATGAAGATCGTGATGAAATTCTGACTATGGATAATGAAAAAATCATGACTGTAGCTAAGTTTATCAATAATTATCCAAACATCGAAATGAAGTATACTTTAGAGAATGTGAAAAATATTGTCCCAAACAGATTAAATAAATTAACTGTCGTTATTGATAGAGATGACGAACCAGAATCTCTTTCTGTCGTTTCAGAGCGTTTCCCATTTGCTAAAAATGAAGGTTGGTGGATTGTCGTTGGTGAGACAGCTACCAGACAATTATACGCTTTGAAGAGAGTATCGTTAAAGGAAGAGCATAACCAATATGAGGTAGAATTTATGCTACCAGAAACAGGAGAACATTCGATCACACTATGGTGTATTTGTGATTCATATATGGATACTGACAAAGAGGTAACATTTGAGGTCAACGTTAAATAAGAACAATTTTATATAGGTAAACTTTTGTTTAGATAAAATGTAGTATGCACATGCTCTTTGATCATTTAGACAAGTCTTATAAAAGATATAAAGAAATAACTAAAATACATAAGATAAAAGGACATTTAATCCATATCTATATCACCGTCATTATCAACATTATCCTCGGCAGATACTTCGGTGATATTACCTTGTTTACTTCTCTTCTTTTCTTGATACTTGTTTAAATCATCGATACTCCAGACGGATATACCTTCTTGATCCTTAATATCCGTAGGTTGAGCCATTGTTCTTAGAAATTGCTTGGCATTAGAAATAGCCATATCTGTTGAAAGATTTAAATCTGCATCTGATAAACCTTGCGCAATCCATTTTGGTAATTGATTTCTCTTTCTTGGAAATCTACGATCGGCCAACACCATAACACCGTAATCATCCTTACCCCTCAAGAATCTCCCTAAACATTGAGCAGCGTGTCTCATGGCGTCGAAAGATAAGAAATCGTTTTCTCTGATTTGATAATTCTCTCTTAAAAATTCAAGGCGGGCCTTTAATATACGAGATTCAGTATATTGGAAGGGAATACCTATCATCAGCACAGTTCGACCGTACTGATGATCAAAATCGATACCTTCTGAAACTTTACCTCTAGCAACAGAAAGCAAAATAGCACCTCTACCATTTGAACATGCTTTTCTATATGTTTCTAAAGCTAATGATGTTTCTTGAGCATCAGGAGTTTCAACTAAAATTAATTTATGCTTCCAAACTTCATCCAAGATACCCATAGTTTGCCACATAGAAACAATACTTTCCATGTATAAATAAGATGGGAAGAAAACAACCATACCATCAGGGGTAACCTTTGCAAATTCAACCAACATTGAACCATAATTACGAACAATACTTGGATCATTTCTGATTTCGAAACGTGATGAAATTGCAACTTGATCTGAACCCTTTGTGATAATCATGGGTAAAAATGATTTTTTAGCTAATGTCATTGCATACGATTTCTGTAAAACAGTATCGAAATTTAGCATTCTTGGATACATGTCTAATGGTGAAATGGTACCTGAAGTAATAATGACAGAAGAAAATTTTTCGAACACAGGCTTAATAGCAATTGATGCATCTAGACATGAGAATCTCATGATTGGATTTGGAACCGCGGCATTTTCTATTTCATAAGGTTCAATAATTAATAGAAACCCATCCTCATATGTTGAGATCAATGTTGCAAACGTAGCAATATCTTTCAGTGCGGTGAAATCTTCCACCTCTTGAACTTCTAAAGTCCTGACCAGCAGTGACAATCTTTCCGCACAGAACCGTAGTGGTTTCCTATCGATAAATGTCAATTGTTTTAAATGTTGTAAGAATGACTTCGGAGTTTCTGAAATAAAGTGTAAAACCTTCATCCTTGTCTTTAAATATTCGATTAATCTTTTCAAGAAGGATACAAAATGTTCCGCTCTTCTAATATTACCTGGGACAGCTTCAGTCAGTAGGTCTTCTGACAATACAGGTGGTTCGACAAATACCTCTTCTTCAGGTCTTATTATGTCACTACTATGGAGACCTTGCACTAATTTATCATATTCATCTTGCAACTTTTGCGAATCGACCTTCCTTACTTCATCTATACGATCTTCCAATGCATTAGCACCTTTAGTTGCACGTCTCAGTACATCATTTGTTAAATCTAACGACAGAGATTCAATGCAGACGTTATCGATATTATGTGCTTCATCGAATATCACGATGCTATCCTTAGAGACTTCATTAGAGACTCTTTCAGCAATTTTCGGATCTAAAAGATAATGATAGGAATAAATAATGATATCGCATAATGAAATCATACGACGAACGGTAAAATATGGACAAATAGTCTTCTCTTCACAGTAGTTAATTAACTTTTCAAAAGAGAAAACACCAGTTGGTAAATATTCGCTAACTTCCATATTGTATAAATTTTCATGATAATCACATAATTCAGCATCTGCATTTGGATCAGCTTCTAATTTACGTTTGTTGACACCGTTAGTTAATCTTCTACATTTCTCATCTACAACAGAGCCCTTTCTTTCCTTAGAGACAACAGGGTGTAAACATAAATTCTTTCTAGATGTTAAACCTAATCCACGAAATTCTTCACGGTGTCCTAATTCCCTAGCTCTATAATCCATAAGGTTCTCCAATTCAACTAAAGTCTTTTCAATCTCAGACATGGTACGAGAACAATAAACAATCTTTCTATGTTCCGGATAATGCATTTGATAAGCAACAGCCAGAGACAACAGTGAAACGGTCTTACCAGTCCCAGAAGGCATTTCTAAGATACTATTACCACCCGCATCTAAAGTACGTTTGATATCGCACATATAGTGGTATTGTTCAGGATATATCTTTGGATATGGGAACAGAACCGGTAGATCATCGATATAAAACTTCATGATTAGTAATCTTTGTCTAGGGTTTGAGAGTAAGTTATATATATCCTAGAGTCTGCTAATTTCTTGCTTCGAAAGAGAAAGGAATAAAATACTAATAATCGTCTTGTGAAATAGTTATATATCTTGACAATGAAGATTAAGAACTTAAAATTTAATCAGTAGAGTCAATTCTTGTGAACTGAACCAATTGTTCATTTAAGGAACTTTTCTATGTATCGAGCTTTACGCCGCTTAATAAAACAGTTTGCTGAAATTTTTCAGGGCGGTTGCCCACGGAAAATGGAATCAGTTTAAGAACTGGTGCCATACAAAGAATGGGTACTTGCACCTTCATAAGAGGTTAACTTTAAATATAACTAATTGCATCGTTATTAAAGGTATCACTTGTAAATGCTAGAATTCTGCGTTATTCTGTTACAAATTGTGAAGAAACATACAATTTACACCTTGTAAGATATCAGTATTTCTTACTCCGAGCTTTCACAATTTAGGTGAGCGATAGCACTCGTATCTGTTTGGTGGGGATTCTTCTACTGTTCTAATACAATACAAGATAAATTCCAATTATGTACAAGAAACTTGCCAAACACTTATAGACGTATGGGTATATCTACATAATATACTGTACTGGATAGTGATAGCTATATGAGATTTTATTTACAGTTTTATAGTATATATAGCTAATCAGTTTTCACCATAATTTAAAGAATAAATTTAAAGATCGATCATCTCATCATCATTAAAAACCTTACAACTTCTCTAGGTGTTCTACGACTTGTGGGAAAATAATATCCGATGTATCACCACGAACTGTAGTCAATAATCCTTTCTCCTTATAATATTCTCTCAGGGGTTTCACCTTCGTATTATAATCATTTAACCGTTTAATAATTGTCTGCTCATTATCATCAGATCTCTTCTCTAATGGCTCACCAGTTACATCATCCTTACCACGTACCTTTGGTGGATTATATGATGAATTATATATCCTTCCACTTGGTACATGGACATATCGTGTCTCTATCCTTCCCAAGATAGCTGACTCCGGTACATCCAACTCAATGACACTAGTCAAATTCTGACCCCTGGGTCCCAGGACACTATCCAATGCAATGGCTTGATGTAAAGTTCTAGGAAATCCATCCAACAACCAGGACCTAGCAACTTCATCCTTAGATAACTTCCCGATGTGACCAGTAACCAACGAAATGATTAAATCATCAGGGATCAACATTCCTCTACTGATATATTTTGATGCAATTTGTCCCAATTTGGACTTCTGTTGAATCTCTTGACGTAGTAAATCACCAGAGGCAATAGATTGTAAATTAGGTACTACGGATCTAAGTTTCTTCGTGATTGTACCCTTTCCGGCACCTGGTGCACCTAACAGTAGTAATCGAAATGGATTCATCGTGTCTGGATCTATACAATTGCTATCTCAGCTCCTCTATATAACTTTAGATGTAATTCTTCAAATCATAATATTTATTTGAGTCAATGTTTACAGAAATGTGACCTAAACAAGGGTTTAACAGACAAGGTACACCACTACTGCTAAAGTTACTTCGCGCGTTCATTTGTCTGATCGCTATTTTTATGTCGTTATATGAAATAATTTATTGTTAATGACTATGTAATGGTATATATATATATCCAAGAATGAAACTAATAGAAACTTATGAATTGGTAAAATAAAGAGAGAGATACATGTCACTAATATCAACCGGTGATATATTTATGTTTAGGTCTCTGTGACGGCTGTTGTTATATTATTCGGAACACATGGTATTTTCTTATTTAAATGTTGTAATACGTGATCACGTCTTTTAAATCTTTTACCACATTTTGGACAAGAATAAGGTTTTTCACCTGAATGAACCGATTTCTTATGTCTTGTTAAATGATGTCCCGAAGAGAATTGACGTTTACATTCTTGGCAAACGTAAACTTTACCAAATTTCGATACAACTACTTCATCTGAAGTAAATTTGGTTGGCTGTGCAGCAGAAGTAGTTGTTGTTGTTATCGAATTTTGATTTCTAATATATTCATCATTATCCAAGGCGGTTGGCTGTTGATTCAATATAGTATTTGTTGATATTGGTATTGTTGTCGTCGTTGATGCTAAACCAGATAATGGAGAAGATAATACCCTTTTATTATTTAACTTCTTCTTCTTTGTTATTGGTATTCCGTTATTATCCATTGGGATCCTGCCATTTGGATTTTCAATTTGATTTAATGATGAATATTTAATATTGTTGATTTGTTGATTAATATTATTACTTGTATTTGGGTTCTTATTATTATTGTTGTTATTATTTTGTATTATTTGATTCTGTTGGTTGACATTATTATTATTATTACTGTTGTTATTCATTGAAATTGGACTTCTTGAAGATTCTCTTGATATATTTAATGTTACAATATTTGAGGATTTTGGACGTTTAATAAAAGGTGGGTTATTTGTACCATTTGGTGACGAAATATTATAATTTGATGGATACGATTGTAAAAGAGGACTAC
>PPOO01000902.1:136673-172910 GCA_003708545.1 Maudiozyma turicensis
ACTCCGGGCATGGATTAGTGAAACCGAATACATAGAGGGGGAATCAAATAGACAGAGACAAGTATGTTTTGCACCTGGGAGTTGAAAGTCCTTTATCTACAGGAGTGTACTGTACCCAAGAGATTAAGGGAAACATTTAAAGAAATTAAAAAGGGCGAAAGTTGTTTCCTGTGGCAGCAATTATCTACATGTCAGATACTTACCACACTCAGGAATGGTTCATTTATCACCCATGTATATAGTCTCCATTGGTATCAAGTATGTTAGAGAGATAAGCTTAGAAAAATAATCAATTATCTTGTTAATTCGCATTAATCTATTGATAGTATTAATAATTATTAACAATCTTGCAATATTTTGCGGCTTGTTCCACGGATATTTATAGTCCACAATGAAACTAAAAATAAACATAGATATATAATTTATTCTTAAATTCCTATCATCTTACACGAGAGCTTCGGAATACATATACGTACTTGATTGCCCTTGTACGTCTATTTCTCTACTTCAATAGTCCATCACATTTCGCGTTTGTCTCCCAGAAATTAAATTCGCCATTCCTCTTTTCTTGTCGCATTTCCAATTTATCAGCCCACGTTATAAGACAGTAAGCCCCTTTTGTCTTTTTTTTCTTTCCGTAAGCCGGATCTTCCTATCTCACGCATATGGAATAGGAAATCTCTTTATGTCATTAATAGTCTATAAGCATGGTCATACGTTACGTATGTTACTGACAACATCTAGTATGATTATTCATTGTATCAATTTGTAATTTTTTGTTTTTGCCATTAATATACAAGTTTTTTATACATATATTATATATATATAATGTTCATATCTCTATCTTATCTTCAATATCAATATTGGAAATTATTTGTTACACAATTAACGATTAAATTGATTACTCTTTCTTGCATCGATTAATGAATTGGCATTTGTGACACCAGGTAAATCTAACGATATACGAGCTCTATCAACACTATATCTATTATCCAATGCATTACTATCCAACATCTCTTGTCTTGTTTGATCTAAGGATGTTCTATAATCAGCAAATGGATTCTCAGAATCATTAGCATTATTTTGTTCAATAGTTGGTGAAAATAATAAATCTTGTGTCTCCTTAGGTGAGGATGCATTACGTTTCCATTGTCTAGATTGTTTAGCTTGTGGATTCTTATCCTCAGTTTCATCACCAATTTTAATGCCAGTTGGGTTACCTGTATGTTCATTATTCATTACTCTCATTGGAATCTCTTCGGTCATTATACTTTCATGAGATGCATTGGAACCAGTGAAGAATCTATCCATTGTAATACCATTACTGAATTTACCACGTTGAGATATTTTTGGTCTATTTGGATCAGTTGGATCATAACCTTCTGGATATTGATCATAATCACCTCTTGCCCACATTTCACGAATAATTGTAACATCCTTTGGATAGAAAAAATCTTTATAACAATCTAATGTAAATCGAGGCAATAAACAAAACATTACACCAATGAAAAATACACCCCAAAATGATGGAGAGCCATATATTCTTGCTGTTGCTCTAAACAATTCATGTGATTTCAATGAACTGGACCAAACACCTGACCAGAAAAATAATGAAATACATGAAATACCAATAAATAATGTACTAAACCAATCCCACCTATATTGATGTAATAAAACATACAAATTACATGATATTACCGCAATAGACGCTACCATAATACCAACATAGTAACGATGATCCAAACCTAAACCATTCTTAGTTACAATCATAGTTCTCTTATACACACAATATGGGAAAAAGAAGGAAATTAAGGATTGATATAACCCATCAAACATATACCATAAAAATTTACGTTGATTCCATTCTAATCTTAAGATACCAACACGGTATAATTGGGGAACAACTAATGAGACAGTATCACTAACATCTTGATCTAAGATTCCAAGGAAAATAACAGGTAATGCTGTAAATGCTAAATTGTAGAACATCAAATAAGTATATTCAAACAAGTATGAACCATCATAATTATTATAAATACCATACCAAAATAATGCCATTGTAAAGATAACATTCTTGTAGAAGAAAGCAGGAATCATTTCTGCTAATCTCTTATATGACCATCTACCATGAACTAGAATTAATCTAGCTAGATATCTAAATTGACCAATAGCATAATCAGAACACATAACAGCTTGTCTACCTTCTTCACCTGCAATACCAACACCAACATCTGCTGATTGAATCATGGCAACATCATTCGAACCATCACCAATAGCTAAAGTCATAACATCTAAAGTATTCTTAACCAATTTAACAACAGCAGCTTTTTGAGCTGGAGATACTCTACAACATAAAACGGCTCTACAATTCTTACACAATAGTAAGAATTTACGTCTAACAACTTCATCTGATAATGAAACCTTTAATGCATCACCATCAATAACAACAGCAAAATTTCCACTAGGTTGATCATGATCATTTTTCGAGTCAGCTAATTCCATTTCCGTACCACGTAAACCAAATTTCTCGTGTAAGTATTTAGAGATTAAGTTATCAACAACTTCTTCAGGTTCAGATCCCAAATCTTGAACATCCTCGCCACCAGATTTGATAACTAATAATTCCATTTCGTTGTTCAATAAATTACATGAGAAACCAATGTTGATAGCAGTTTCGACTTTATCACCAGTTAACACCCATAATTTAATACCTGCTTCGGCAAGAATAGCAATTGAATCTGGAACACCATCTTGTAAACGATCCTCAATGGCGGTACCACCTAATAGGATTAATTCACGTTCCATTTCTTCAGAAACAGCATCAAGTTTCTTTTCTCTATCTGTAACAGCAGAAGCTGCGACATTGTATCTAGCATTCCATTTCTCATAATCAGACCAAGATATTTCACGTTGAGCAATACATAATGTTCTTAAACCTTCGGTGGCATATTGTTCCAAATGTAAAGCGGTTCTTTCAAGTAATTTCTCATCATTGGCACCCTTTTCGACACTTAGTCTAGAATAAATGATAGAATCAGCACCTTTAGTAATCAATAATGCTTTTGGTTCCTCACCTACGTCAGCTGCAGGAATCTTAACAATACAACTCATTCTATTTCTTGTAGAATTAAATTCTAACATGTTCAAGATTTCAAATTCCTTTTGAATACCTTGGATTTCAATAATTAAACCCTTTTTAGTCTTACCAACAAAGCTGAAACCCACATCTCTTGCTGCTGAAACTAATGCAGCTTCATCCGGAGATTGAGCTTTGATTTCTAGCTTATTTGGATCCTTTTTACTTGGTTCTACTAAAACAGAATGACATAAAGCAAGTGCTAACATGAAATGTTCACAACATTTTTGTTGTTCTTCACCACTTTGACCTTTTAAATCTTGAACAAATTCCTTGGAGACAAATGTAATTTCATCTGGATAAAATTGAGAATTGTTAGATAATCGGGATAATTCATCAATCATGATATCTTTATCTTTTGAAATACCGTTCCTTTCAATTCTACCTTCTTCTTCAACATCAATACCTTGTCTCTTTCTTAGACCAGCTAGAGCTTCAGTATATGCTCGACCATATGTAACACCGTTAATTGTACATTTCTTGAATTCCATAACATTCTGTGTTAAAGTACCTGTTTTATCAGAAAAGATATACTCAATTTGACCTAAGTCATCAGAGATATTCCAAGATTTTGGAGTACATGGGTAATCTAACTTGGCGTTATACAATAGAACGTCACCATAAATAAACGCAGCTTGAGCTGTCTTGATAATTTCAATAGAAATATACAGGGAAATTGGAACCAACGATTGGAATAAAATAACAGATACCCAAAAAGAAACAAAACCATTAGTGGCAGCATTGCCTGCAGCAGTACCAAATTCAAAAAAGTCTCTTGATCTTGGATGCTTATCATAATAGACACCATTGATGATACCAGAAATAAAGCAAATGATGAATAAAAGTAAGAAATTCATTAAAACTGAGAAATTCAATTCACGAGATATTCTTGATTTCTTGGTGGGTGTGACACCAGCATTTAACATAATCTTAGTTTCACTACCGGTAAATACAACAATACCCATTGCCCATTTAGTGTTTCTTAGAGTACAACCACGTAATAACATGTTGTTTATAGAGGCTGGTTCATTCTTCAAATCACCATCCTTAGAATCAACCCATTTAACATTACCTTGATAAGAATATAAATTTGCATGAGGACCTTCACTCTCTATCCAAAACTTTGATCTGGCAACGTCTCTTGAACTTTTAATAGTTTGGCTACATTTTAAAGCTTGACGAACCTTTAAATTAGTTTCACCATCTAAATTCTTTGTTTCCACATAACAGGCACCATCTGCATCGGATGTAGATAACAAGATAACATCAGCAGGAATTTCATCATTGTTATGGATACGAATAATATCACCAACAGATATATTTTTCCAGAATCCCTTTTCAAATTTGCAATCCGTTCTTGGTGGTAAAGTACGATCCATGACGGAGGCTGCATTTGTGCTATCAATTTCATTTGTATAATCTAAGGAGGCACGCCCTAAATCTGCAGAATATCTATAACTACCTATAGAGTCTAATGAGCCACGAGGAGCATTGCCACTTGTCTGAGCAACTCTTTGGGCTCGTAATTGATTACGTTTACGCATCGCACGCTTACGCTTACCTTCCTCAGTAAAACGACTCTTACAATATTGAATAAATCTAAATAATAATCTGGAATTAGCTTTCTTGAATTTTCTCCATAGGGAGACATTGTCAGCAGAAACGTTATCATTTTGGACACCATTTAAGATATGGGTATTTGTGTTATTCACTTCTAAATCTAAAACAGTACGTCTTGAATCTTCCATCCCATCCTTAATGGCAGTAATAATAACAATAACGACCAATGGAACTGCACTTAAACCAGGATTTGTGACACCAAAGATTTGAAATGCACCTAAAATATTTAATACTAAGAAATAAATATTAGCAAAATTTGTAAATTGAAATAAAATATTCTTCGGTAGAAACGTTAATGGCGTATATTTTGTGGTTCTAATCTTATTAGTTGCATATTCTGCAATTGGTTTCCCCTCTGCATCTAACATGTCATCTGGTAGAGGCATGTTATAATAAATAGTTCTTAGTTGATCGGCATGATTCCTATCCTCGTCGTCTTCTTCATCACCTTTAACAAATTCTTCAATTGGATTAATAAAATTTCGTTCTGCCCATTTTAATGTCTTTGCTCTGCCAACTAATGGATTCCCATCCGGTTTTCTCTGAGTACCCATTCTCATTCTTTTCATTTGTGTATCATTATTATTTTGTTCGGATATATCATTTTCCAATTGGATATCATCAAATGTCCCTGTTCTAGCTACATCGGTATTGATTTGTGGAGTAGCTTCAAAAGAATGAGTATCATTATTATGATTATCACTCAACGATAAACTTTCTAGTGATTCATGGATATCCAAATTATTGTTTCTTATCGGATCTTGATTTAATCCTTCAAATGTGAATTCATCACCAAAGGGAGAGGCCGCGACATCGTCCTCAAAGGGATTAGTTCCAGCTTGTTTCTTAGATGACATAATAGAGGTATTCTATTTTATTTCCACTCCAACTCATTCACTTCAAAAGAGTAAAGTGTGAGATCTTTCTTTTAACAATACAATTAACTCTATAAAATTTAAAGAAATTGTGTTCTTTTATAACAGATTGATATTCGTCAATTAGCAAATTTGTTTGTACCTGCGATAAATCCAGAATTAAATCTTTAACAAGTATTCAAAATTAAGAAATATCTAAAACTAAGCAACTAGTCAATCTGTGTTATATATCACTGATGTTTATTAAAATTGTAAATTTGTTTCCTAAAATAGTTGTCAGAGATTATATTATGTTAATATCTATTCTGCGGTTCTATGAGTACATTTTGATTAAATGTCCATCCACTGATTAGTTTGCTGTTCCATTTTTTTGCTTTATTTTTTTTTGCACGCGATGGCGTTTTGCTGTCTCGCATCACATAATAATATTTTGTTTGGTGTCTCAAACAATAAGGAACTTCGACAAATCTGTAGACATTTCGTAGAGTGCAATTCAGTCTAGAAGGAGAAAAATTACAGATAAATAGAAAGGCATTTGGGTAAATCACATGCTGAAAGATACTATTTGGGTGTTTGAAACTTTTGACGACGATAGTGTAGATACGATCTTGCTTTTCTTAAAATAAAATACAATCACCTTGAACAAAAAAAGAATTTCAAAAATATAGATACTAAAATTATACAATATACAGTTGTAAAGAAGATATATAAAATGTATCACAATGATAATAACACCATATTATCACTGGACATGGATTGTTATACCTTTTGTAAAATAATATACGAAAGAATTTATTCTTCATCAAATAAAGTAGAATAGAAGAAGTAATTTCAAGTTGGGTGTTGGTTGTGCAAAGATAACCAGGGTGTGTTTGATGTTTGTACAGTTAGGAAACATTATCAATCAAAACATATCGAATCAAAAAAAAATAAGAAACAAATATCATTTGACTGACTTTCAAACGTTAATAAAAAAAAATGAAAGAGAAACATAGGATACAAATGAATTAAAACAAAAGATAAAAAAATTAATAGTTACATAAGAATAGGAAAAAAAGAAAAATATTCTTTAATAAAAAAAATGGACTATAACTTCAGTAGTTTTTTCTTCATTCTATCTTAATTGAAAAATAACTAATTAAAAAATTTAAGCAGATTGTTCTGGTTCAGCAGCTGGAGCTGCACCTTCAGCTTGTGGAGCTTGTTCTTGTTCTTTCTTGAAGGATTCGTAAGCAGCGGAAGCTTCGGTGAAATGTTGTTCAAATAATTCATCGTTTTCTAATAAGGAAACAACTTCTTGTGGTGGTAGATCTAAGATCATACCAGTGATCTTACCAGCAGCTTCTTCGTCAGAAATCTTAGCAGAAATCTTTTTGTATAATTGTTCACCTAGCGCTTGTCTTTGCTTTTGTTGGTAGAATTGGTTAGCGTTAGCACCATTTCTTGGGAAACCACCTTGTGGAGCACCTTGTGGTGGCATACCGTACATTGGGCCGTTTCTGAATTGTTGTGGTGGAACGCCGTTCATTTGTTGTGGGTTTGGACCGTTGAATGGAACACCTCTTGGTGGCATAACACCGTAGAACATTGGTGGCATGAATTGACCTGGGATACCAGCGGCGGCTGCAGCGGCAGCGGCAGTAGCTTGTTGATATCTCATTTGGTTTCTAGCTTGAATTTGTTGAGCTAGTTGGTTTCTTCTGACATCCTTTCTTTGAGCAATGGCAACGTATAATGGTTTACCAGCAACAATTTGTTGGTTCTTTTCAGTAATAGCCTTGGTGGCTTCTTCTGGGCTTGAGAAACAAACGAAACCGAAACCCTTAGATTTACCGTTTTCAGTGGTCATAACCTTAGCGGAAGTAATGGTACCGAATGGAGCAAATTCTTCCTTTAATTTTTCGTCATCAATAGAGTCATCTAAGTTCTTAACAAATAAGTTAACACCTTGGTACTTAGCCATCTTTTCTTGTCTGGTAGCTTCGTATTGTTTCTTTAAAGCTTGCATACGTTCGAACTTCTTTTGAGCACGGCCAACGTATAGTTTTTGACCCTTGAAATCCAAATCGTTTAATTCGTCAACAGCCTTGGCAGCATCTTCGTGGTTAACGTAGTTAACGAAACCGAAACCCTTCAAAGTACCTTCTGGAGTCTTTTCTAAAGCGATAGAGGTAGTTTCACCGTATTTAGAGAATAAATCTTCAAATTCCTTGTCGGTAGTTTCTGGGTCAATGTTCTTAACATAAACGTTACAGAAGTTAGCTCTAGTTTCTTCTAGTTGAGAGTCACGTTCCTTTCTAGATAAATGAGGGGCAACGTAAATTTCCTTACCATTTAGTAGCATACCGTTCAAAGCGTCAACAGCTTCCTTAGCGGCAGATTCTTCTTCGAAATGAACGAAACCGAAACCCTTGGAGTGACCATTTTCATCAGTAGCAATCTTAGAGGATAAAATGTTACCGAAAACAGAGAAAGTATCGTATAAAGCCTTGTTGTCAATATCTTCATTCAAGTTCTTGATGAAAATGTTACCATTACCCTTCTTTCTTAGAGCTGGGTCACGTTGAGACCACATGATTCTGCAAAGTCTACCCTTAATTGGAGTATAGTTCAACTTTTCAATGGCGGTGGAACCAGCTTCATGTTCGTTGAAGTTAACATAAGCGTAACCTAAAGAGGTCTTAGTGATAGCATCACGACAGACACGAATAGAAGTAACGGAACCAATTGGAGAGAAGATATCGTATAATAAAGCTTCAGTGACGGATGGATCTAAATCACCAACGTATAAAGAAGTTTGGGCAGCGTTGTCACCTTGTTCTTCAGTAGTTGTGTTAGAAGTGACAGGGGTTTCTTGATCATCGTTGATCTTCAATTGTTCCAATTGTTCAGCGGTTTTATCAGTAATATCAGACATTACGAATATTTCTATGATTAAATTAAATTACTATTTTCCTTGGGTATATAAAAAAAGTAAAAAAATATCTAAAGTGATTTTTTTTGATTTTTTAAACTGAGTTTTTTAATTTTTTTTTGTAAATTTTTCAATATAAAGTAAATTTCAATAATATGGAAGCTATTAATATAAATCTAATTAAATGGTACGGTGTCTGTATTCCAAAATAATGATAATAAAATATGCTTAAATACTATAATAAATTAACTAGTGTTTTCTGAAGATAAACTAATGAAGTTATATGCAGCTCACTGACCTTAGAAACAAAAAATAATTATAAATTAGAGTAAAAATCAAGATATATATTAAATGGTAATTAGTAAACTCTCTTAAAATGGTAAACTTATTGAATCCATTTTACCTTCAACCTCAGATTGGGTGTTGTCTAAACTGGGAAAAATCTGGAAATGTTAGGTAAACTGAAACTTTGTTGAAAGTTCGCGATCAGAGTAGCAAAAACAAGAGAAATTTTATCAAATTTCACACAAAAGTTTCACAAACTTGGGTAAACTTCAACGCAAAGAGAAAAATTTTCATCTTTTTTGCGTTGCTAGGACTCTCTCTTCAAAAGAAACGAGAGGCGCAGAAAAAAGAAAAAAGCGGTTTTTGCAAAAAAAAATTTTCAGAAGGAAGATCGCTGTGCACGATAGAGATGAGATGCCATATGCAATGACCTTCACCATGGACCAATGGGTTTGATACGTTAAAGCTGGATGAGCGTCAAAATATTAGGTAATATTAAATATTTGATAAGTTTTTATATTATTATACAAGATTTTATGAATTATATGAAAGTGGAGCAGTGATGTGTATGAGTTTTATAAACATATATATATGCATGCTAGTTTTTGGTATTTTCCTTAGTGTCGTTTGCGGTAGTGCCAGCTATTTTAGTAGCGTGGATCTTATCGTACATTGCCATTAACTTCTCACTCTTAACATTTGCAGGCCAGAAATTTGCTGCATATGACCATAAATGTTTACGTAGTCTATCAGTAGAAGTTGTTTGGGAAGTAGATTTCTCACTTTCAATATGGTCACCGATATTGGTAAGTTCTTTCTTTAGAATATTGGCCCAATCTCTTCTATCTAGCCCTTTACCACCACGCCTTAGTCTTTGTAATGATACCCGTACAGACGTCATTTTGTTTCTACATTCGTTTTCATCCATACTATCATATTCCTTCTCATGTTTCTCCTCTTTAGCTTCAACAGGTTTGTGTAATTTTGGAGCTGGTCCCTTTGGGGGAGATAATTTTGGACTTGGACCCTTTGGAGCTGGTCTCTTTGGAGCTGGTCCTCTTGGTAAAGGTTTTGCACGTTTGGTGGCAGGAACATCTGTCTTTCTGTTCGTCTTCTTAACAGTCAAATTACCATTATCTTCAGTTTTGCGTACTCTTTTCTTTCTTGGTCCTACTGGTGTCTTATCAGAGACAGAATTGGTATCAGTCCCACTGGCACTTGATCCAATAGCTTTACCATTCGTACTAGGTGTTGCCTCCTTTGTTTCACCCCTCATTACTGAGATTAAATAGTCTACTCTCCTACCTAGGTGGATAGCACCAGGTACCTTCTTGGATGAACCAGTAATACCTTTACCTTTCTTTGGAGCTTCTGCATCTGAAACAGCTTTTCCGGCAGCCTTTTGCTGTTCGTTCAAAAAGATCTTGTTCGATAATCCCAAGAATGGATCATCTCTTATATGAGTCCATGAACCATAACCATATTTGTACACACCCACTAACAATTTCTCGTCATCTTCTTTATTCCAATTACAACTCCAACTTTGAACAGGTTTTGGATTTTTGTTTTCAATCTTGAACTTTAAGGAATCTTCTTTGTAATGATCATGAATATATTTCTTCAAGTAAGTTAATTCATCGGCCCTATTCATTAATGATTCTGCATTTAACGATTTCACACTCTTAAATGTGAACAAAACGGCTCGCTTCTCTTTTCTCTTGGCTGTAAGTCTAGTCAATGGATTTTCTGCGGGTTGGTCCTCTTGTTCGATCTGTCCTGATTTCAATTTCATTCTATACTCAGTTGCTTCCTTTTCTAGTTTATCCATGATTTCATTTCTCTTGTTTTCTTCATCGGTTAAGTATTCTTTAGCATCTGACATCAATTCTGAATAAATTTCTTCATATTTATCAATAGACCTCACTGGTAAAGCGTTATCAGCAATTAATGTTTCGAACAAATCGGTCAAATCACCATATTTCAATACAGCTCTGTATAATGCACGAATTTCAGTCTCACCAATAGCATTCAAATTATTAGCCCTTGCTCTTCTTCTTGACCTCGACCCATTTCCTTCCTCGTCATCCTCAGATTCATTTGGTGTACCTGTACCGTTAACACTATTCTTAATTCTCTTCAAAGCATTGTCTCTTCTGTTCATCATATCTAGTTGTTCCTTCACATATTCTTCATCCTTACGTCTTATTTCTTCGTCTTGGAATTTTTTTAAGTCCTCTTCAGGAATAATATCATTCCAGTCAACGTCTGCTTTATAATCAGTAACTTCGAATTGTTTCAAAAATTCTTCACCACCTAAGTGTGACTCACCGAGTTCTGGGGTAGTAACATGATCTTCAGCATGATTCAAAACTTCGTCCAAATTCAAATCTTCTAATTTCTTTTGATTGTCTGTTGCAGCAAACATATTACCTGCTCCGAATTTCAAAATCTCAGACAGTTCACCCGCATTTGGATCAGTCTTCTTTCTATACTTATTACCATCAGTAACACCTAGAGAGATGATAGCATATTCCAAAATCATCTTCTTACGAGCTCTTTCCAAGATTTCTTCCTCTACAGTATCCTTCGATACAAATCTGTACACCATAACATGGTTCTTTTGACCGATACGATGAGCTCTTGCCATAGCTTGTAAATCCGCTTGTGGATTCCAATCAGAGTCAAAGATAATGACAGTGTCTGCAGTCATCAGATTGATACCTAAACCACCAGCTCTCGTTGATAATAGGAAAACATCGTCCTTAGAATCTGGGGCATTGAAATGATCGATAGATATTCTTCTTTGACCAGAAGAGATTGTACCGTCTAATCTTTGGAAATTGATACCCTTAATAGATAAATAATCACCAAGGATATCCAACATTCTAACCATTTGAGAGAAAATCAATACTCTGTGACCGTCTTTCTTCAATCTTGTTAATAGTTGATCGAGCAAAACCATCTTACCTGAGGACATGATTAAACCTCTTAAAATATTTTCACGAGACATTTTACCATCTCCGAATTTTTGTAAGACACGTTCTTCTGCGTTATCAAATAGATATGGGTGATTAGAAGCCTTCTTAAGTTCACTCATGATATTTAACAAAGAAAAATGACCACCTTTTGCACCCTCTGTTAATGCTCTATAATTTCTTGTCAAAATATTCTTGTAATACTCAGTTTGAACATCAGATAATTCAACACGTAATATACGCTCAGTCTTGGATGGTAAAGATTTTTCAACATCTTTTTTCAAACGACGTAAAATGAAAGGTTTAATTCTACTTTGCAAATCTCTAATATAATCTTCTTGTTCATTATCTTGATTTTCAAAATCAATTTCTTGATCAATTGTAAATCTACCAGGCATTAGGAAGTTTACTAAGGCAGCTAATTCCTTAATGTTATTTTGCAATGGTGTACCAGTAATCAATAATCTATTAGATACCTTGAAGCTGTTTAAGGATTCGTATAATGACGACTCGGCATTCTTTAATCTATGAGCTTCATCAACTGTTAAGAATTGCCATTTGATTGACCCTAGTTCAGTACGATCTTTCAAAATATATTCATATGTGGTCATTAATACATTAAATTTCATATGTTTCTTCCCCTTAGCTTGCGGATTTGTATAAAATTCATAATCTCTAATGGCTTCTCTTGATTTTTGGTTACCCATATAGCATATACAATTTAATTCAGGTGCCCATTTAGCAAATGTTTCTTGCCATGCTGGCATTGTTGATAATGGTACAACAACAATATGTGGACCACATTGTTTTCTAGCATAAATTAGCCAACTAATGAATGAAACAGTTTGAACAGTCTTACCTAAACCCATTTCATCTGCTAAGATACCGTTGTCATTTTTAGACCACAAGAAAGCCATCCAATTAATACCTGTCAATTGGAAATCCCTTAACTCACCACCTTTAATGTAGGAAGGTTGTTCATCCAATTTAGAAAATTTAGGTCTATGGGTACCATAATTTTCAGAATACTGCGGTAAAATATTTGAGTTGGCTCTATTTTGGAAATGTCTAACACCATCTGGGGATAATTTTACAATTTCCTCTGCATTTTCCCATGTAGCCTCATCGTAATTTAATCTTGACCATTTAACCAGATATTGCAATTCTTTTGTACCATCTTCTAATGTAACACGTTGATTATCGATGATTCTTTCAGGAACAGTATATTCTTCAAATTCATCGGATCTTCTTTCACGTTCCATATCCATTACTTCTAAATCCTCACGTGTAATGTATGGATCCAATCTAATTTCTTGGTCCTGTATTATGAATTGTTTACAATAATTATCTAATCTTTTTGTACCCTTAACTTGTTCTAAGGATGAATAAGTTTCCCATGTATTATGTAAATGCGACTCATCTGCCCATTTAATTAAAAATTCGAAATTTTGTTTACATTCTTCTAAGGATGGAATTTTCTTTAAAAGTTCTTGCTTGGCATCTTCTTTCAATCTGTGGTCTACTACAATATCGATAGAATGTAGTTCTTCTAAACTTGATGGTGTTACAGATCCTTCTTCTTCGAACTCAGTACCATCTAAATCCTCGTCATAATCTTCTTGTTCTTCTTCAGACTCCAATAGATCATCATCTGAGTAATCAACATTATAATTAACAGATTTATTATTATTACGAGATGAGAAACGGGTTGGTATAGCGACATCTTCTTCATCTTTAACCTTCTTTGATGATGATTTTGATTTCTTCTGTGTTTTCTTTTTCGTCGTTGTGTTCCTCTTTTTAGATTTCTTCTTACTTGCATAATCATCTTCGTCATCCTCATCATCGTTAATAAAATCATCCATATCATCTTCATCTTCCTCATCGTCATCATTATCATCATCATCATCATTGCTATTCATATCGTAATCTTCATTTGAGGAATTGTCCTCATCATCGTTACTAGTTGTATCTTTATTTCGGTTGGATCTCTTTGGTCTTCTATTAACAGTAATACTATTGTCATCATCGTCATCATCATCCGAATCATAATAAGTCTGGTGATGAGTTGCTGCTGCACGATGAGATCTTCTTAAACCATACAATTCTGGGTTTTCCAATACTGCATCAGATAAATCGTCCTTCATTATATTATATTCTATGCTACTGTTTTCTTTTTGAAATTATTATTATATTATATTATTATTGTATCCTTTTATATCTGTAATTTGAGTTACTTTTATGATTTTTATTATAATAATTTTAAAATGATAACAGACTGATAAAAGAAAGAGACAAAGATTTGAATCTCAATTTGATGAAAGTATGATCCTATTATTTATAGTAATTTTTTTTATAATAGTGCTTACAAGGTAAGATGTATATATGTCTGCTGGGGTTTTTTTTTACCTTGTTGTTTATTTGCCATTAGTTGGATTTGTTTCTACAAGGAAAATTGACGACTCACGTACTGTCTTGTGAAATTTGTTGGCTTACCTTCGTGAACAATAATCTGAAAAAGCAAAAAAAATAGCAAAAATAACAAGAATTGGGTTAAAAAACAAAGAATTTACTGCAGGAAACGATGAAAACAAGAAGGAGAATTTTAGAATAGAGAGGGTAACATATTTTACAATAAGATAAAGATGAAATCTATAAGAAAGATATTAATATAATGCGTACTGATAATGTTTAACACCAACTAAGATGAACGTAATTATGAAATAGTAACAGAATTCTGGCAAAAGAAAATTATTCTACCTTTTTAAATTACCAACAGTTGATCTTATTATCTTGCAGAACATTATCTTTGGCGAAGACAAGCACATAATATAGAATATTAAGTAGTCTTGTAGCAACACAAAGTTACTAGGCATTTGTAGCAACATACCTTTTCTGATAATATAATGTAGAATCACCAGTGAAAAAATAGAAATATTTCTCTTTAATGATGAAGGATAAAAGATAATTATACCTCACGTCATCTTGACAGACATATAATATGATGCAACATATATTATGTCCATAGAGAGAAGTAGTACCATCCATTATCAGTAACACTAAACGAGAGCGGGATAATAGCATGGAACAATATATTACTAGGATGTTATCAAACAACTGTTAATAGAATGTTAAAATTTATGATAGCAAAAAAAAGGTCCACTAAAAATTTCGTCACTATAGAATAGTGTGACACACCATGAACCTAGTCGGGAAACAGTAACAAAGAGCAAATAGTTATTTATCATACCTAAATAACTAAACCAACGAGAACGCTATTCAATTCTCCGAGAACATGAAACGATCTAAGAAACCTTAGCAATGAATCATTTCCCTAAAATTGCTGTTCTCCCTTAATTTCTTAGTCATTTGAAAACTCGATCTTACACACATAACCAAGAAGAATGGAAGAGAGAAAGCCAGAAAAAAAGAGAAAAAAATAGCTTGTTCCTCTGATGAACCCATTGCTTTATATACAAATTTATTTTCCCACTGGTCAAAGAAGCAAAGGGAAAAAAAATTGGGAACGGCGAAAACGTGGACGCACAGTGAAACCCGCGCAGAAGATATTGTCATTTTGGTGCGTGGAAATTACAACAAAATAGAGTTGCAAACCCTATATACATATTCTTAAGAATTTCTGGAATTAATATGCAGGTTGCAGGTAGGTCTTGAGGAAACGGAACAAATATTTGCAATTAAGTGGCAATGGAATATAAACTGGAAGAACTTAAAATATTAATTATTTAACACATTGACTTGGTGTGTATAATATGTTCTGATAGAAATCCTCGTTTCTAACAGGTTGTGCGTTTGGTTCAGTAATATTTTGATTCATTATTCTTAATTTATTATACAATTAATATACAGTAATTTCTTCGTACTCTCTTTCTGAAGGAATTATTTAATTTACAAGTTTTATATTACAAACCTCTGTCTTTATATACTTGAGGTTTAGGGAGATATAATTTATTATTCACATTCATGAACTACATATTCGAATGTCGTCATACAAGCCTATCCATTTATATTTAATTGCGTAGTATATTCTACGTTTGTTATGCTCTTATGGTTGTCTCGTACTATACATCCTTAGAATATTAAGCTCAGTATGTTCAAACCGTTGAAAAAGCAATTAGTTTCTGAACTCTGTATGATATCAAAAGTACATATTTTCAACTTTATAGGTTTGCCATTTGTCAGAAATGGTCTAAAAACTACTAAACATGTAAACAAAAATGCAAAAGTGATAATCTTTGAAACTCTTCAAAAAGGTTATCACAAAGTTATTTACAAAATAATTCTTGATTTTCAAAGTCAATATATATGCTCATATTAAATTAAATACGTTGTTTTCAAGAATTCTCCAAATATAACATGTAAACAGATGATTTACAAAATATTACTACCTCTTAAGATTTTCCCATATAACATTCAGGACTTAACATTTCCTAAAATTATTCTCAATTAATTTTCTTTATTATCGGAGTGGTAAAATTCCCTTAAATATACAGCTCATGCCCCCTAAGAATTCCTTTTGAGTTTCCCTTTTCACATCACTTGTCACTACAAGAATTTACTCATTACCTTTGCACACTCATGACTCGCGCTTATTGAAAAATTTCAAACTATATAATAGAAACCTGATCTCAAGTATAAAAAACAAAACACAATTTATATGTTTTTGTGAATACTTCAATAAGGGTTACATATTTTTTCACATTACAAACTCATTATCACCCTCATTTTATCAAAATAATCACACTACAGAAAATGACCATCGATGAAGGGCTTTGGATCTTAGGTTACGGTTCCTTAATTTATAAACCCCCACCACATTTTACACATAGAATTCCAGCAATTATTCATGGTTTTGAAAGAAGATTCTGGCAAAGTTCAATAGATCATAGAGGTACACCAGAGGCACCAGGTAGAGTAGTTACATTGATTCCATATGAAGAAATTATCAACAGAGAAACCTTCAAGAACGATTTTTATCAATATGAAAAATTAGATGCAACGAATCTAACCAAGGATGATTTAACTACATTAGGTGTAGTATATTATATTCCTTCAGATCACGCAGCTGATGTAAGGGAATATTTGGATGTCAGAGAACAGAATGGGTATACTTTACATGAAGTCGATGTTCATTTGGATGTTTCACCATCACAAGAATCTGAATTACAAGAATCTTTAAATCATCTAGAGATTCATGAACCATCAGGTAGAAGAGTGTTAAGGACAACAGTTTATATAGGTACTGTGGATAATGAAGCATTTGTTGGACCCGAGATTATTACCGAGACTGCTGCAGTGATTGCTACTTCACATGGACCAAGCGGATCAAATTATAAATATTTGAAACAATTATGTGATTCCTTAGATGAAATGACATTGACTGGATCCTCCTTGATAAATACAGATAATTACTTAAAGGAACTATTGGAAGAAGTACATAAGAATTTGTAGATGTATCTATTTATAATGAATTTATGATAATTTGGACCCTGCCTGATGGGGGGATGATGATCTTTTATTTTCTTCGTTCTCCGCGTCTTCGGTCAGCGAGTGGGAAATTTTAAATTACATAATAACATATGCATATATATATATATATAAAGATGTAGTATATATTATATACATGATAAAAATGGAAAGAAACTCAACTAGTTGAGATGAATTATATTTTCAGTGTGTAGTATTATCAATGAATGAAAATTTACCAAAGGAATATTTTGATTTGATAAGGAAAGTCGTCAGGGAGAAAAATTCAAATGGTACAACAAATGAGAGGCCCCTCAAACGGAAACGTCGTTGTGCAAACAAAGAGTTACCAAATGTATCAGTAAAGCCTGTAACAAGTGAGCCTGACGTAATTATTAACATTGACTCAGAATCCGAAAAGGAAGATGACAATGCCAAGGAATCAATCATTGAAGAAACTACAGATATTCCATCTGAGGAAGAATCGGAACCAGATACAGCCAGTGACTATGATTCCGATGAGTTTGAGGATGTTCCAAACACTAGTACAGAACAGGAACACCCAATAGAGGGTATATCCGTGACAATTCACAAGAAGATTGAACCTATTACTAAGAAAAAGAATGCAGTGCGGAATATGTGTGATAATGATGAGAAGAGAAGAAGGAAATTTCAACATATGTTTCAACTGTTGTGTCTAATGGTACATGGATCAATCCGTAATACCTGGTTAAATAATTCTAAATTAATGAGGAAATTGAATCGTTTAGTACCTGACAAAGTATTAGAATTATTACATCCTAAGAAAGATAATGAAATGATTTTACGAAGCACAAGAAAATTATTGGATGGATTGAAACAAACTATGCAAATTTGGCAGAAACATATGAAAATTGTTCAGAAATATCATAATTCAACGGGACTATATATGAAAACATGGGATGAGGCAATGAGATCCAATGGAAAGGATAATCGTAGTAACATGACTAAACAAACATTCATAAAACAGGTACTGAAGGGAGTTGGTGATAGAGATGTGGCTACACAGGGGTTTGTTGCATTATTAAGATCTTGTAATATCAATGCAAGATTAATAATGTCATGTCAACCTTGTGATTTTACCAATATGAAAGAATCTAGTGATCCATGTCAGGTAGCATATGATGATATGATTAAATTTCCGATCTTTTGGTGTGAAGTATGGGATAAATTCTCAAAGCAATGGATCAGTATCGATCCGATGAACCTGAAGACTATTGAACAAATTAAACACTATACAAAGATGGAACCTCGCGGTGTTGCATGTTGTAAACGTAACATGATACGGTATGTAATTGCATATGATCGACAAATGGGCTGTCGCGATGTTACAAGACGATATACTAAGTGGTATAATGCAAAGATTCGTAGGAAACGTATCACTAAGGATCCAGAAGGTATGATGTGGTACAACAAGGTGATTTCCACATTACATAAAAGGAGCCGTACCAAAATTGATGATTATGAGGATAATTATTTTGAAATTAGGAATGAGGATGAGGGGATGCCTGATTGTCTTGCGGATATGAAATCACATCCATATTATATTTTGGAAAGAGATCTTCATTCTAATCAAGTATTGCGAACCGGTTGCAAAGAATGTGGATATTTGAATTTACCAAATAAAGGAATGATTAAAGTTTACGCACGTAAGGATATTATAGATTTGAAAAGTGGTAGGCAATGGTATAATGAAGGTCGAATTCTTAAGAAAGGTAGTAAACATTTGAAAGTTGTACGAAAGAAAAATAGAGAAGGTGAAATGGAAGATGAAAGATTATATGCAATTGATTCAACTGAGATATATGTACCACCATTAGCAACTTATCCATTAGGTGAAATCCAAAAGAATACATTTGGTAATATTGAAATTTTTGTACCTTCAATGATCCCAGGAAATTGTTGTTTAATTGAAAGTCCGGTTGCCATCAAAGCTTGTAAATTTATTGGAATTCAATATGCACCTGCAGTAACGAAATTTAAATTCGAACGTGGTGCTAAAGCAAAAGTTGTAATCAGTGGTGTAGTCGTTGGAATATGGTTTAAGGATGCTGTTGTGGCATGTATCGATGGTATTGAGTATATTGAAGAAGAGACAAAGAGACAACAACAAGAATTGTATGCGTTAGAGATGTGGAGAACCTTATTGACAAAGATGCGTATTAAAGAAGATTTAATCAATACATACGGTACCGTACAAGATACTGAAACGTTAGAACAACATGAAGAACTTGAGAATGAGGAACCAGTGGAAATGGGAGGTGGCTTTTTCGTTACAGGGAGTGAACGCAAACCAAGAGATAAAAACGATGAACCATCACCATCGTCATCATTGAAACCTTCACCAGCCCCTTCAAATACACTGGACGATGAACATAACCATTCTGATGAAGAACTAAATGATGAATATGCGATGTTTATGGAAGATATAGCCTAAATATAACAACACCACAATATATGGAAAGTCGCGCTTGGTGACAGAGAGCAAATAAGCAAGCAAGCAAGCGAGCAGGCGAGCAAAGAAAAAAAAATTGTAGAAGCTAATGACGAAGTATTTTTAATAAGGAACAGAAAAAGAAACAAATACGTAACTATTGTATAAAAATAGACAAAATCTAACATTTATATAATTTCAATAACGACCGAATTTACTTCGAAATAGGAACAATAAACGAATATGAGTTTTCTTTCTAAACTTTCTGAGTTGAAAAAGACTAGCCCTACGCAACACTCTAGACCAATAAATAATAATAAAGCAAATGATGATAAAATTTCATCATTATTGCCTAAGAATTATATTAGAGATGAGGATCCAGCAGTAAGTAGATTAAAGGAACTACGACGTCAAGAACGTATCAAGAATCAGAAATATATTGAGAAAAAGAAACCTACAAGGACATCAACCACTAAGAGAGTCGGTAAGAAACGAAACAATGATAATGAGAAAGATATAGGCACAGTCTATAAACGCCGTATTGGAAGTTCAGGACAACAGACGAAGAATAATGTAACTAATATAAGAAGAGAGCCTATTAAGAAGATGAGTTTTGAAGAATTAATGAAACAAGCGGATTTACAAACAAAATTACCAATAAAGGAGAAATCAACAACACCAAATACACCTACACAAAACTCTATACGAGAAACTAAAGTTGCATCCACAAGATTAAATAAACCAGGTTTTAGAAAGAGAGATACTTCAAAAATTCAAAAGATTCAAAACCATTCAAATGAATCTGTATCTAGAGAGAAGACACCAGAGATGATCCGTATCAATACTCGTGTTTCAACTGGATTAGCACAACCACATAAACGTTTCCAAGCCAAATTAGATAATAACCGTAAACCATCAAGATATGCAGAAGAAGAGTATGATGAGGATCTAGATGATTTTATAGAAGATGATGAAGAAGAAGAGAATTCATATAGTAGTAGACGTAGAGAGAAGAGTAGTAATAATAATCATCATGATCGCGGATATGATCGTGATGAAATATGGGCATTATTCAATAGACGTGGCAGAGGATCCAATGTTGCTATACCGCAGGATGATTGGGACTCTGATGATATGGAGACAAATGAAATTGATATTATGGCAGAAGAAGAAGAAGCTACAAAAGCAGCTAGATTAGAAGATAAAAGAGAGCAAGCTTGGTTACGTAAACATGATGAAGCTAAGGCTAAAATGAAACAAAAATCAAGAAATCAATCTAGATAATAATGACAATAAACCAATATATATGTATTCTAAGTAATATTATTTTATAATATAATGACAATGAAATATCACCGTGAACGATACGCATTATTTAAGAAAACCAAACAAACAAACAAAAAATCGTGTACCGACGGTCAACAGTTGGTTTTCGTCATCAATTGGAAAAAGTATATAAAGGCGACAGAAAAAGAATAAATAAATAAATGAAGTCACAGCGGGGAACATAAGAGGTATTTATTATTCCAAAATTAACAAAGCGAAAAAAAGAAAGAGAATAACTCGAATAGTTAAACTAGATGAGCGACGTACAAAACGATGAGCAAGAAATTTTTAATAGAATTTCAACCCATTTCCCACCAGCTAAAATTAAGAAAATAATGCAAACTGATGAAGATATTGGTAAAGTTTCACAAGCTACACCTGTCATTGCGGGACGTGCATTAGAATTATTCGTTGCTATGTTAGTATCACAAGCTGGTGAAACTGCTCGTTCACAAGGTAATAAAAGAATATCATCTGAAACGTTACGTGATACAATAATGAATTCGGAGAAATTTGATTTTTTACGTGAGGCCGTATGTGGTGATAATGAAGCGGAAAATTAGAAAGTGACAACATTAATAAATTGTGTCAGTGAAAATGATGAGAAGAGAAAGTCTCTGTCTCCTTCAGCAGTATGCGTGAAAAACTTCAATGCTCACACCGTCGTTTATAATGATAACCATTTTTCATGCTGTTGGTTGTTTTATTTTTATTTCTTATAAACGACTAAGAAAGTGATGAAGGGACATACCATTTTTCCAGAGAGATCAAATTTAGCTGTATGTGCGTATCTACTATGTACCGTTTATGGAACAGCTGTTTCAGGATATTTGTGCGGCCATGCTAGTAGCCGGAAGAACGGGGCGGGATGCATGGAGAAAGACGCGCACGGGTTTAGGATCCGTCGTGTACCCGGGCAGAGGACCAACAGAAGAAGAGGAAGAAGAACAACAACAAAATTTGTAAAGGCGTCTCGCCTCTCTCTTTTCTCAAATTTTGCGGGCCGCGCGCGACTGGGCAGACAGCGCGCCGTTTTGTTTCATGAGACAAAAGAAGAAAATGCAGAAGAAGAAAATGACATCTTTGAGTGGCTCAGCCTCTGAAATAATGATGATTGATACAGTAACTGCTGTACAAAAAGATACTGCATCTCTCATATATATATATATATATATGTATTTTACCGAGGTCCATAAATTTAATGTAATTTAATACGACACGTAAAATAAATATATATTTTATCTTACCACACAATAAACAGTGTAGAAACATACACGATTATTTATTTCATTTATTACATAAATAATTTGGTTATGTTTGTTAACGCGCCGCGCAGATTTCGATGACTCTCTACCAAATTCAAATTTATTTTATATATATATATATATATTTCTCTCTTTTGGTAATGGTGCTGCGCTTGTTTCACTGCGCATCTCTCTGTTTTTTTTATAATTATAGATTCTAGGTATTCCCCCATCTAACAAATGTTGAGCATTCTCTCTCTCTTTTTCTCATTTTATTCCGTATTCAGGCCTGGCGGGACCTTTTTAGTATTACACCTTTTAAAACTGAAATACTTAATAGGAATATAATCCTTTCTCTCTCTCTTTATCCTGCTAAGCAAATTTTACTGACAAAATTTTAAATAATTCTTATGACTAAACCTTTTTGCGATCGGAATTCACATTGTTACGAATGTGGCTGTAAAGGTAATTTTATAGTATATTATAAAATAAAATAAATAAATAATCTTGTAGACAATAAATAGGTAAAATAAATAACTTACCCACCCACCCTCTCGCATATATATATATATAAGAATAGAATCTCAACATTTATTATTTTGCTTTATTGTCTATCTCAATTCACTAAGGATAACAAGATATAATACATACAATATCACATTAAAATTAAAATTATGATTGCAAGAAGTAATACTTACAGTGCTAGACGGCCTATTGAATCATCATATTATTCAAATAATATGACTACTACAAATATAGGTAATACAGATTTTATCCCACATCAACATTCATATTCCCAAGGACATCCTACTACTACTACTACTAATAAGATTAAGAATCATGGTCATTCCCCATATCAACCACAATATACTACTACTACTACTACCAATAATAATAACGTCAGAAGAAATAATAGTACTACAGTTCATCGCTCAAGAAGCATTAATGCTCATATCCCGAATAGAACCCCCTCAATTAGACAAATGAATCAAATTGGTTCATCTCCATATGCTTTTGCTAATAGTTTAGCTACATATAATAAAAACATGGAACCAGTAGTTAATAAAAATCATTTTATGACTCCATTTCAAATACAGAAGGAAAAGATGCAAAAATCGTTTATTTTCCCAAATGGTGAAGTCTTTACACCACATCGTGAATTCGATAAAAAGAAAAATGTATTAAATATTCATATTTTACCTGTGGAACCGATACACGAACCTATTGTAACTAATGCAACTACTAGCACAAGTAGTCCAAAGAAAAATGGGAAATTTTCTAAATTCTTTAAAGGTTTAATTAGAAATAAATCTATATCAAGAGAGAAGGAAACAATTAAAACTACAAATGTAATTGTTCCTAATGTTACATTGACACCTATTGAAACAGATAACAACGATACAATTTTATCTAGATTAGAAGAACAATGGGATACTGTTCATTTGAACACATCATCTTTAATTAACAATTCATATTCTAGTCCAACTTTACATTCAACTTCATTTGGTTCATCTTTATCAGTATCATTACATGATGATACTGAAGATTTACCACACGTCAGATTCAGTACCGAAATTTATATGGATGAAACATATGGTAGCGATGAATATGAAAGAGCTGATCCAGAAGATGATGGTTCCGGAGAAAATGGTATATCGAACTTCAATAATAGTACAATTAAAATTGAAATGAATCAATTTAAAAGAATTGAAATGTTTGTTCATCCAGATAGTAGACGTAATACTCATTTCTTTCGCTAATATGAATACGAGTCTGTTATCCTTATTTTTTCCTTTTTATAGAATACTTATATATACAATTTTTATATTATGCCATATTCGTTCGTTTTTCACATTTCTGTTATGTCATCTTTGTTCTTTACCGTGTTTGAAATTAGCCGCACATATTCAAATCACTGCGAATTTGTAAAGTTATTACAAATTAAAACACTCTACATACGATCGGCAGCCATTTCTAAATTTCTTCTTTTTTAAAACCTGAGATTTTGGGTATATTCAGACAATTCAATATGACCTTGATGAGTACTTTAAACAACTAAGTGTATCACACATTGGAACATTGATCTCTATTGAATAAATTGAGGTGTTAAGATTGAAAGGCGGTTACGGAGTGGAAATCAATTTATATCGATTGGTGTAACATGTGAAATGTCATCAATGCAATATGTAACAACACGCAATTAGACTCATTAGTCCGTTATTATTCATTTTCATTTCAATAATTTTGTCATCTAGTTCAACTACATCCAGTAAGATAGTCTGTTAATGATGTCTTGAAGCTACCGTATAATACGTTAGAAGAAGTTAGTAGGATTAGATCAAATATTTATGAACATACTTTCTAAGACTGGAACACCCACATGACACTAATACAGTAAGAAATAACGGGTCGATATATACTTATCTTATACAAAATTAACACGCTAATCTAATTGTCGTGAACATCATGTCTAAGGTTACAGTCTGAGATATAATCATATATCAAGATATGACAATAACAAAATGTTTTAAAGTACACTATGTGGTTCTGAGTTTCTATAGCTATATTGTGAACATATCCTGCTTTAACACTTGCAAGGGGATCGAATTTTACAATGTTACACAGGATGACACCCATAAGCCGGTTACTAACATATTCTTACATAACTACTCCAAATAGAAATACCTAACATTTAGATTAGTTCAACCTTTTTTGTCCTACTTGTCATTTCAACATAAATTCTTTTTACATTAGCGGATTGTCTGTAAAGTCTTGCTTTTGCAGTCTCTGCTTAAGCAAGTCAGAGTGACTGAGAAATACCTCCGCTAGTTTTTAACATATGAAGCATCGACAATTTGAAACAGTCAGGAATGAGATTAGTATATTAAATACTGTACTGGATGACTCCGTGTCCTGCAGTGGCAGTATTACTCCTCTCCCTTTTTAACAAGGAAGAGATATATAGAAGTGAATTATGTAATATTAAATAAAACAGAAATTGCACTTCCTTTATATACATGAAAAATTTCACGAAAATATTCACATTGTAGAGAATCTTTCCCTGTCTTACGATAAATATATTCCCAACGAGAACAACTCAAGAATGACTCTTTTTGATTATTCTTGTCTAAATCATAACTTTTAATCACGATAAAACACCAGAGTGTTGGTGCAGGTTTACCATAGAGAAACTTCCCACTGTTAAATTTCTTTCACCAGAAGGCATATCTTATAAATATCAATTAATATAAAATATCATTCAGTTCCTTTTCTATATAATGTACAAAGTATTTAAAATATATATTAAGTACTATACATATGTCATCGATCTCTTTTATATAAGATTTACAATTTCTCGATGATATTGAATCTTTAGGAAAAATTTACCATCCGCGTCATGTTGTCCTTAAACGGATAATTTGTCCCAATTAGACAATGCTAACTAAAGAGAGACGTAATAAGTTCTATGGATTATAAACTTACAGTTTGTATATTCAATGTAAGTATTGTAAATTTGGAATTAATTACAACATTTTCGGCGGGCCTTTTGTTCACATTTCAGATGGTTCAATGTTTCTGCCCTATTCGTATACTTTCAGACTATAATTACTAAGATGTTATTATTCGGGTCATTGACTTTGCCCTAAATAATTTTGCGGAAGACATAAGAGCTGATTTTTTAAATTCCATAGAAATTCATTTTTGTGTGTTTTCAAAGGGGGCAAGTAATTTCTGTTATTTTTAAAAACAATATTATTTCGGTGTTTGCTGACAAGTTATTATTTTATTTTGTTCGGATATAATAAATCCCAGCTGGTTACAATTAGTCTGAATATTTGTTTGTATGTAGGAGGTACAAAGAATATTCGTTGAAATATGTTACTAAATGCACATTCATTATTCCATCACTGAAACTCCAAAAAGTTGCGTAGACACGGAGATAAGTGTGGCACGATTAAATATGGAAAAAAGAACATCAAAGCTGGCAAATTTTTCATGGGATGAATTTCATATTTAAAATAACACTCTGTAACTACCATGTATAGATATATACAATAATAAGAGGATATTCCGGTTTATACATACAATTATGTCTGATAACTTCTCTAATACTGTTAAGATTCCACATTATATGTTTTACTTTGCCGTAGCTCCGTGCACTAATGTAATGAAAGATAAAACAAAAATATGTTGATTCCAAACCATATTATGGATAGCTGCCGAAACTTCATGGTGAATAGTCTATCTGGTACATCTCGAGGAAAGAAATACCGGAGGCACAAACTGTCATTGCTATCCGGTTGCGGGGTTGGGAACGCGGAGATAAGATTTATTCTGAACTTAAAATTAGATCCATTTGCCTTTCATTCATTGTCGTATTAAGCCTTTAAGTTTTCTCAACAATAATGAGGTGGGTTACTTGTTCGAACTTTTTTCTGTCAATATATTAAGGGAAAAGAGCATATTTGGGAGAGACGGACAATCCACATCGTTCTACAGGACAGTGTCCATATTATTTTTTCACGGTTGCGGGATATCATGGCGTACTTGGTGCGTGCTTCTACAGTGACATGAACGAACTCTCAAAAGAAATACATGTTAGGTACCCCCAGTGGGTGTGTGCATAAGCAATTACTTAATACCACCATACTTGAAGAAATTTACATAATCTTCCCCAGATAATTCTAGCGGTTTTTTTTACACAGTATATGTTTAACTATTCATCTTGCTGTGTACGGTCTTTTTTCAGTATTTTATGTACATATGTCGATTGCCGTATTGATCTACCTACTGAAAAATGACGTCACTGGTGCCAAACGCACAGCAGTCTTAGCCGATCGACAGCCCCACAGGTCCTGTACGCAACGAAATAACTCCCGTCAAAGCGGACCTATAACAAGCTTCTTAGAGTGAGCGTCAATTGATAGAGGCTCTACGGAGGGGCCTCTTTGAATCTTCTCCCCCCTTTGAACTTCTATTTTAGTTTCAAATGTACACTTTTCTTGTTATAGAAATCCTTTATTATGCCGAAAACCAAAATAGCAACCTGTTTGGTTATCTCCGCTATTGGTATATGTTGTCTACAAAGGAGATCAGCAGTCTCACGTATCGATCTTACATAATGCGTGAAAGGAAACATGAAACCGGAGATAAGTACAACCCTACGAGCCTTATGATGCTCAAGAAAGGCTGCAATTTTCCGGAACGCAAATCATTCATTTCCAATCCCGAGAATGACCGATACACACGGAAGATAAAGGAATTTTTATGCTAACCACAGTTTTTTTACCACAAATAAGAAATTGATCCGGAGAACTTTGCTTTCTGCACTCCTGCATAACTTTCTTTTTCAGGGGTACCTCGAGAAATGAGGGCTAATAAGAAAATGAAACCTGGAGTATCTAGTTTTCGTGCGTGCTTTCTTGATTTGGACATGTGCTGGTTCTTCTTACTCATCAGCATCCCAACAATACTCGGTATGGCTGCACTTTTTTAGGGCCTTTTAGGAAGTTCTCAGATAAACCTTGGTAAATCAGGTATTGCTTAGTTTGTAAGTGTACAACAACACAGCAACCTATGATACTCAAATCTTACGCAAGAGGTGCTATCCGCAAAAAAGTTGATTCAATAGGACAAGTTGATTTAAATGCACATAAAGCGCAATTAAACACACACAATAAAATTGTTTTTTAAGAAGATTTTTCTCACAATACGTTATATTATTGCTCTTATTTGGTATGAGAAGGGTGGAAAACATATCTTGTTTTTGTTTTAATGAATTTAATATTCATATATCGTTTCTCTCAGTTACAAAGTCAATACATAAGTTTATTTTTTAAATCAATATTGGGAATACGTCCGCCAAATTGTTTATGGTGTCCAAAAAACCTTTTCGAACTAGTAAAATCAAAGACTTCTGAGTTTTAGTCTATGTTGTCAATTGTTTTTTTTCTCTCTGGTCATTTGTAGCTTTTTCGATGTAGTAGAAGTTTGTGTAACTATACTGGCGGAAATATATAATTTCAGTCTAGAAAAAGAACCTGAGGGCAATCCTCTTTTCTATCTTGTTGAGCAATATCAGTAGCAAAATTTTGTCTCATTTTTTTATACAGTTATGCAAGTATTTATTTAACGTGTGTGACGACGTAGTTCATATATTATCTTGCTTATATGAACATATTATACTACACATCTGTAGAACTGGCTCCATTACGGGGAAACCTTTTTCTTTTCTTTTCTCGAGATCGCACCGTTGCAATCTCACGGAGCGGATCTGGAATACCTGCAGTTACATAATAATAGTAATAATACGTCATTATTTAAACTTTGACATTCCACGCGGGGAAAATTGAAGGAGAAAATTCTCTTTACATTTTTAACCAGATATGATAATCATAAAATTTAATGTGGAAGGAGTTATAGTGCGTGCTGCATCCGAGACTCTAAATTTCATTTAATTTTTCATATAAATAGCTAACAGGAACTGCCCAATTGTCAGTATTCATATCTTACTCCCTAAATCTTTTCATTCGATAAAAATAGTAATAAAAGTAATAATAAAAAAAATAAAAGTTTCAAACAGAATGTCAAAATCAAACGAAACTACAGCTACCAGCTTGAATGCTAAGACACTTAAGAGTTTTGAATCAACTCTACCAATACCAACTTATCCCAGAGAAGGTGTCAGACAAGGTATTGTTCATCTAGGGGTTGGTGCATTCCACCGTTCCCATTTAGCAGTTTTCATGAATCGTTTAATGCAGGAACACCACCTGCAAGACTGGTCCATATGTGGTGTTGGTTTGATGAAACAAGATGCACTTATGCGTGATGCCATGAAGGCTCAAGATTGTCTTTACACAGTTGTTGAGCGTGGTATCAAGGATGCCAACGCTTATGTTGTTGGTTCAATCACTGAT
Source organism: Maudiozyma turicensis (assembly GCA_003708545.1). NCBI lineage: Eukaryota > Fungi > Ascomycota > Saccharomycetes > Saccharomycetales > Saccharomycetaceae > Maudiozyma > Maudiozyma turicensis. The sequence continues at coordinate 165,929 of PPOO01000902.1, forward strand.
TATATGTATGCTCCAGATAATAAGAGAGCTGTTATTGAAAAGATGGCAAATCCAGATACACATATCGTGTCTCTAACTGTCACAGAAAATGGTTACTATCACAGTGAAGCTACAAACTCATTGATGGTCGATGCTCCCGAAATTCTCAATGATTTGAACCATCCGGAGGACCCATCTACTCTGTACGGGTATCTATATGAGGCCCTGCTGCTACGTTACAAGAAAGGTCTTACTCCATTCACTATTATGTCGTGTGACAACATGCCACAGAATGGTGTCACAGTCAAGACAATGTTAGTTGCATTTTCCAAGTTAAAGAAGGATGATAAGTTCGCTGCGTGGATCGAAGACAAGGTTGTTTCTCCAAATTGTATGGTTGATCGTGTTACACCACGTTGTACTGACAAAGAGCGCAGGTATGTTGCTGACACATGGGAAATTAAGGATCAATGTCCAGTTGTTGCAGAACCTTTCATCCAATGGGTTCTTGAAGACTCTTTCTCTGATGGTCGTCCTCCATGGGAACTTGTTGGTGTTCAAGTTGTCAAGAATGTTGATTCCTATGAACTGATGAAATTGCGTCTGCTCAACGGTGGTCACTCCGCAATGGGATACTTGGGGTACTTAGCTGGTTACACATACATTGATGAAGTTGTCAACGACCCAACTATCAACAAGTATATCCGTGTTTTGATGCATGAGGAAGTTATTCCATTATTACCTGAAGTTCCAGGTGTTGACTTCGAGGAGTATACTGCTTCAGTGTTAGAAAGATTCTCTAATCCGGCAATTCAGGACACTGTCGCACGTATTTGCTTGATGGGTTCTGGTAAGATGCCTAAGTATGTGTTGCCATCAATTTACGAGCAATTGCACAAACCAAATGGTAAATACAAGTTATTGGCGGTCTGTGTCGCCGGCTGGTTCCGTTACTTGACTGGTGTAGATATGAATGGCAAACCATTCGAAATTGAGGATCCCATGGCATCAATTCTGAAAGCAGCTGCTGTAAAGGGTGGTAAAGATCCTCACGAATTGCTTAATATCGAAGTCCTTTTCAGTTCTGAAATTCGTGATAACAAGAATTTTGTTGCCCAGTTAACCCAGTCTCTAGAAACTGTTTATGATAAAGGTCCAATCGCCGCTATTAACGAAATTTTAGACCAAGTGTGATTCAAAAGGTGATCTGATCTACGTCTCCTCGATTACTAATGATTTGATATATTGAGAAATTATGTGTATTGGATCATACATTTGTACAAATTTTTTCATTTAAATAAGTAATAACGTATAGTTTTGTAAATATATTTTCAATAGTCTTCAATAAGTAATAAAATATAATTCTTCTGAACAATCACCATCACCATCACCTCTCATGTCATTTTACCCACAAACGGTATATGTTGCGCCCTCCCTCCACTGCCTGTTTTAGGTAAAAGAGAAAAGAACCGAAGAGAATTATATAGAACCTATTAGAATAGATACACACAATTGATTCATTGACCACAACTATATACAAATAAATACTGAAAACTACAACCAATGTCTAACGCTTCCAACAATAACACTAATAGTGAAAGTTAAGAGACTGAGTCCGGTAAACACACTTCATCTGGTATCCCAACTTAACATAAAGCCAATATATTTTGTTACATGGTTTTTATTATATTATGTAAATTATAATATCTTAGTTACATGAACGAATTAAAACCCAAATATGAGTTCAGATTTATCCTTTATACACGTTTTTTTTACTAATTTAAACTTTGATCAACAAATAAATTGTGATTTGCTAATACTCTGTCTTGTATTTTTGGTACCATATTTCCATCACTTATGTAAAATAGAATATACAATACTGCTATTTAATTAGTGATCAGTTAGAACTTTTTGAGAACTTCAAGTATTCTTTCCAATTTTTCTTCTCACTCTCACTCTCTTCTACAGGTTTTCCTCTCCTTGAAGGGGGTACCCAGGATGCAGATTTCCATGGTTTTACACCTTCTTCATATAGTAATTGGATTTCCTCCAAAGACAAACCAATTGTTTCCGGCAGGAAGAAAAAGACATACAGAAACATAGCTACCAAACAACCAACAAATACGTAACCATAGTAGAAGTGGATAGAACCAGTGATGAATGGTGTGAAAAAACCGATCAAAAATTGCCATAACCAGTTACATGCAGTAGAAATCGACATGGCTCTGGACTTGAACCTTGAGGGGAACGATTCGGCAACCACAATATAAGCAACAGGAGCCCATGACGTTGCAAAGCAAAATAGATAGAAGCAGGTAAATACAATCATCACATTACCAGCGCCTTTCGAGGAAGGACCATCGTCGCCATGAGGATAAAGACATTTGACTCCGACACTTGCGAATATGACCATGCAGGCCATCATCCCAGCAGCTCCAAATAAGAGACATTTACGACGACCGATTTTGTCCACAACTATAACAGCAATAATAGTGGAGAAGAAATTGACCGTACCCAGAATAATAGAAGTCTCAAATCCGTCAGTAAGACCCACTGATTTGAAAATAGTTGTGCCGTAAAAGAAAAAGTAGTTTTCACCAGTAAGTTGCAAAAAAGTTTGCACTAGAATACCTGTAATCAAACGCTGAAGCATATTTGATTCTGGTGAAAAAAGTTCCTTCCATGAAGCTTCACCCTGTTCCCTTTGGGCAAGCACACCGACAATTATTTCTTCTGCTTCTTCATGTACCCATGCATCCTCTGGCGAAACCTTGTTGATCTTGGCAATGGAAGCGCGTGCCTCATCATGTCTTTCCTGTTCAATTAAGTATCTTGGGGATTCTGGCACCAAGAGCATACCAATGATGATAATCAGGGCCCACAAAAAGCAAAGTCCAACAGGGATCCTCCATTGCGCAGTATTATTATATTTTCTCGTGCCATAAACACTACAATAACCTAAGAAAATACCAAATGTCATGTTCAATTGGTATAATGAAACAAGCCCACCTCTCATGTCCTTAGGAGCTATTTCAGACAAAAGCATTGGACATAACACCGAACATCCACCAGCACCGAGACCATAAATGATCTTACCGATAAAGTATTGGTACCACTTGTGATTTGAACTGATCTGAATAATTGCACCAATCATATATACCAACACCACAATGACGATTGCTAGCCTTCTACCTAAAGTATCAGCGAAACGGGCAAAAAGAAGACCTCCTATAGCACACCCAACACTGAACATTGCCACGAGAAGACCCATACGCACATTACTCAAGTAGTATTCCCCAGTACTATGTTTGTAAGAACCGAAATTCATTTTAAAATTGTCCATGTTAATGAACCCAGCAGTAATACCACTATCCCAACCAGGTAAGAACCCTCCAAAGGAGATGGGAATACAAAGCAGATAGATAGTAAGATAGCCTAGATATCCCCTTTTTGGTGGCTCAATGGAATTCCTGTTTATGGTTTCATTGTCATAAACCCTATCCGAATACTCTTTTTCTACATGTGGTGAGACATAAACGTCAATATCAGAGGTGTCTGACATGTCTATATTACTATGAAAAGATGATTGTGAACTAGACATTTTTTATTTTATTTTTATTGTCTTTTTGTTTCTCTTCTTCTTAGTTATATATTATTATAATAGAATAAAAGCATAAGAACACACGAAAGAATCCCGTTTCCTTTGCCCTTTATATATGACGGTCGAATGACAATTCTCTGAGAGAAGACGATAGATTCCATAGCTTATATTATCTTTTTTGCATATGTGCAAGAGTAGTACACTCGGGGATATGATCGGCATTCAGACAGTTCAGACAGTTCAGAGTATTCGTGGGAGGAGAACCGGCTGCGATCATTAGCTAATACTATCCTCCAAGATAATACGTCATTACTGGCAGAACTTTATTATCGGCTAAACCACATTTCATTGTACGCTACTCTCTGTGGTACTAACAAACCCCTGCAAAAAGCAAGCAAACAACGGATTCTTCGTGCCTGGCATATCTTGAGATCTCTACGGATCATTTTCAGCGCCTTTTGTGCGCCGAATGCATACCCCGCCCTTACGTTCAGCTCTCATAACTCTAAATTTTAGCCTTGAGGTTAGGCCTGGCAGTGAAAAGTTTTGAAAATTTTCACACATAGTTAAGTCACATCTGGACCTATTTTCACATCCTAAAATTTTTCATAATGGAATTTTTTCACTACACTTTCACTTTCACAGCATATTTTTTCCTCACTTTTCACATCACCTTCACCTCGCAAGAGCAAATGTTTTTCATTTTTCACTTTCACTTTCAGAAAGCTTCTCCAGAAAATTTCCCTCCCTTCCCTTTCACATATTACACATAAATTTTCACTTTCCTTTCACATTTCGCTGTTAAATGATAAATAATATATACGTCATGTTTGCTTATTAATTAACTCATTGATTAGATGGATGGTTTCTAAATTATGTGTGTTTAGTTAGTCATATATAATTATTTTACATGAAAATATATATATATATTGATATTGAGGGGTTTAAGGACGGGTTTTGTATCGAAGTGCTTTACGAAGTCGGTTGGAAGCAACGTCCTTTAAAATATCCAAATCGAATTCTGACTTGTCAATAGCGTTAATATTAAGAACAGAATAAGCACTCCTATCGCTTAAACTCAGTTTGTCGTCACCATAAATTCTCTTAAGAATGGAAAATGTCCTTTCTGCATTAACTGAAGTCACATATAGCGCTAAAAGATAGTCTAAAACAACCGGCATAAAAACATGTCCTCGAACCTTTCCGTTTGGAATCTTCGTAGAAGATCTGTAGATACGTTGTGTTTCCAAGAAGACTTTTGCTTTTCTGATGAAAATTTCTGTTCTACGTAGCTTCACTTTACAACCACCTTCAATAACAAAATAAGCTTTCCCTTCTTGAGTTTCTTCTTCAGAAATGCCATCCTTAGTTAGCTGCTTTTGAAACATAGAATCAAATTGTGATCTAGCGAACAAAGAGTATTCATACAATTCGTTAGTAATAGCAGAACGAACCTCACGTAGAATATTGGATTCCATTCCCTCATAAGTATTTTTTTCAGCTGAAACTGCAGAAGGATCATTTTCTCTCAACCACCTGCCAAACTTTGCCTTCTCATCTGATTGTTCTCCTTTAGATGGTTTTAATCTAGCAATGTTAATTACCATCTCAGATATCGATTCCACAACGTTGAACTTCTGGCCATATTCATAGTAAAAAGTTTTGATATCAATAAACGATGGTTCGCGCATACCACGAGTGAAAAGAATGTTGTAATTATCTTTGGTGTTGGTTAATTATTCATCAACCAAAGATATAGCACGAGAGAGATCAGTTTGCACATCTCCCATTTCTTTTAGTTTTCTGTTAGTTTCAACTAAAGAATCTCTTACAAATACCAGAACATAAACATACATTGGAGAGAGAGAAATATTTTGAGACATCAATAAAGTTAGCGATTTAAATGGCTCCAAGATATTGACTAGTAAATTGGCAATTTCAATATCTTCTCTATTTAAAGTAGTTTTAAGAGGCCTCTCATTACTGTTATACTCTTCAATGAACTGAAAAAAAAAAAGATCGCATATCTAACAAAAGTTAATAACAATTTGTACTTTACATTCCAACTAACTTGACTGCATTTTTCAAACAGTTTTGGTACAAATTTATCTTAAAGATCCATCTTTAAAGCAGTTGCTTTTAATTATACAGAAAATGTTGTAAATTGTTTTATTTATCAGATTCCATTTCTTAAAGATGTATTGTACAAAGTTATTATGTTATTAGATCAACGTATATTCGTCTGATCTCTTTCAATATACAAAATATTTAGAGAGACAAAATATTTCAATACTTGAAATATTGCCCCCTGTTATATAATATTGGATTCATTATATCGTGATTATAAATCTCCAATACTAGCCTTGTAGAAATTGTTTAATATTCTCAACTACTTTCATTCTCTTTTTTTCTTTCTTGTAGATCTTTAAATATTGAACATTAACAAATTTATTCATCTTTATTGTATGATATTCATATAATATTTCATATTTTTCATGTAATTGTATCACTTAGAAATTCTGACAAAAAAAGCTCTTAGTTTATTGATGACCTCAATATTACTATTAGCAAAAGGATCATTTAAACTGTGACTAGTAAAATAGTGACAGAATTGGGACGTTTTCATCTTATGCACCTTCCTGAACCTCACATTGGAATGTCGTCGTTCAACCTTATCCAGTTATAGCAATCATACATAATGTTCTGCGATCACTTTGCTCATATGGATACTTTGAACTATACACCCTTGTAATATGAAGCTCAGTACTATTGAGATGTGGTTATAGGATTAAAGAAGCAAAAATTGACTTAAGATAGTCAACATTTTTTTATTTTTTACATTTGATTTTCTGCAATTCACACTTGGACGCTTATTTTTCACACTTGAATTTTCCGTTTTCACAAATCTCCCCTCTTTTTTCATATCTGATTTTTTGATTTTCGCAGATTCCGCCTCTTTTTTTCATAAAGAAATTCGAGTTTTCACAGGTGATGAAAACCTTTTTCACAGGCGATGAAAACCTTTTTCACAAATTACTGCGGTGTCATAGTTTTTCACAGTCAGGCTTAAATTCAAGAGTGATCTAAAATTAGCAGTCTGTATACATACGTAATTCTGCAACAAGTACCATCTGCGGGAAGCCCCCGCGTCAGAGAACGGGGTTTAATAGCATCCTCGAAACTCCTTTTGTTATGGAGAAAATGGTGCTTAATGAATAGAGCTGAAGATGGACGCAAGACAGGAGTTAATTAGTAAATAGATAATGAAATAAAAACAACAACGACGGAGATAAATATAGACTCACGTATACCTCCCCAGTTTAAGTAAATGTAGCTCGTAGACTCCAGTTATCTCCGTCGTTGTTGTTTTTATTTCATTATCTATTTACTAATTAACTCCTG
>PPOO01000904.1:8050-21250 GCA_003708545.1 Maudiozyma turicensis
GTACAAGCAAATCTTCTTGGTTGACAATCGTATTTCTCAGTGTTTGAGGAAGTGCATCTAAAAAGTTTGGATCAATCTCCCTGAATTGGGAATGAATGTTGTCATTGTCATTGCTACCATTGCTTAGTGATTGAGCTCTTCTTTGGCCAATATGCTGCGCAAACACCTCTGACCTCATGTCATCTGGTAGAGCATTGAAAAATTCGGGATCGATGTCCGTTCCTCCTATATCAACAGATGTACCATCAATAGTCACATATACAGGTTCATGGTCTAAAATGTTGCCCTCGCTGTCCTCATGAGCTATTGCTCTGTTACGATGTTCGATATGGTGGTCACTGATATCCTGAATATGCGATAGGTTATCAGAATCAGAACCTGATATCTCACTTGAATTTTCGTCTTCTGATTTGCTTGTTGCGACCAAGTTCATAGTAGATATGTTTTTCATTGAATCGTTGCTATATTTAAAGCTCTTAGGAAATAATTTGTTTATAATTTCATGTGTCAGGTAGAGACCATACTTCTTTGTGCTATAGAACATGTCATATGTGTCACGCCATCTCAGTATTGTTGATTTGAGAACGATTCCTTCAACTGAATTATCATTGTATATTTCGCCAGATAATAAAACATCTGCAAAATGTGTACGGTTAGTCCTTGGGCGTACCCCAGAACGAATGCTTGATAATTGTTCTGTAATTTCAGTTTCATTTTGTTCCAATCCTGACGGACCTAATGGATTGATTAAATTACTTTGATTGCGTCTACCTCCATTTAGTAATGTCAATGACGGGGCAGTCATTGTAGTATTGGGGTTTCTTCTGTTTGTTCTCCGATGATTAACGTTTGACCCTGGACCACTGCCAACTCTAAAGAGATTTTGTAAGTCCGGATTAAATGTGTGCTCAATTCCTTGGAATACACCTCTTGATTCATTATCCGATTCATCTTCTAATTCTGCTCCATCTCCAAAACTCCAAACTCGTCTCCCATTGTTATACCTGCTAATTACTTCATGTAGGTCACTATCTTCAGAAATACTGGAATTATCACTTATCGAAGATAGGTCCGATAAGCCAGATTCCCAATCAGAACCTTGTATACTATAATCGCTTAGTTCTATATCCATATCATCACTATTTTCTATGCTGACAACATCTATCTCACTCTCATTCTCACCTTCACTATCTTCCATAGCAGATGTTTCTTCTCCTGACTCAATATTATCCGAAGTACTACTATCTGAGTCATATGTTTCTAGTTGTTCTCTTACATCATCTATATTGAATCCAGCCGTGGAATCAACCTCATGATCTTCTGGGATAATCGAATATTCTGATTCGCTATCATTCGAGTAGCCATTCGAGACATTACCTTCAGATTCGATATTTTCATCACTAAATACAACTTCGAAACCACTCCCATCATTTTCAACAAATGCAATATCATCGTCATCGCCAATTAATGAATCATCGCCAATATCTTCGTCGTCGTCGTCATCTTCTATATCATCAACGTCATACATACCCAAAGATGAATTTTTAAACATATTTGGTATATCTTCTTTGTCAGAATCCTCTTCTACCACATCGTCATCCTCATTGTTCTCTATCTTGAATAAATTACCAAAATCGCTTCTAGTGGTATTGATTGCATTCAAAACTTCTACACCATTATTGAACAATTTTTTACAGAATGGATAGTTGATATCAAATACGGACATACAATCTGTGATGGTTATAGGAACTCCAGAGTCAATCATCATCTTACATATTTGATAGCGGTCTGCATCGGTTTTGTTAGAATCAACCAAAGGGCGCAAATAGGGAGCCTGACTATACAACATAAGTGAAATAATGTTAAACCATGCGTCAATTTTACTAATATTCACTTCTAAAGTCTCTTCTGATTTCGTCATGGTTCTTAACGCTTTAGAAATAATATCTATTGTAAATTTCCTGATGTACGCCATGTCGGGATCAATATTCTGAGGGTCTAATTTGTCATTGCTTTCATCGCGCACAGAGGAAACAAAACCTACGATCACAGACCTAGCCAACATACTGATCACGTCTCTTCTTTTTGATTCGTGTTTATCTTGTTCATCTAGTATTGGGTTGTCTAGAATCTCATATAAGAAGAAATTTAGAGCGGTTGATCTAGGTTTCGGATTTTCAGTATATACATGTCGTCTGTCATATGTTAGGAACTCATATTTGCATTGCTTGTAACTTGTAACCAATTCTACTAGTAATTTAAGTAAAAATATCATGTATGCACAAACTGGATTTCTGGAAGGATCAGGTTTTTCTGTGTCTATTTTTCCCTTTTTTGAGTTAGTTTGGATTTTTTGTGGTTCAGATAACCAATCCTTCTTGGAAGCAGCCATAAGCTGTGACAACAACAGGTGAATGATGCCTGTACGCTTAGTAAAAATATCAGAATTGGAGTCAGTGTGGCTGCCTACGTCTATTTTGGGTTTTCCGTTTTCATTATCATTATCTCTTATTAAAGTACAACCCCATAGTACGTTATCACCATCTAAGTCAGTGTAATGTGTAGTTTGACTTAAGTAATTCACAAAAATGGAGGGGTTTCTAGCGATGACATGGGGCTTCTCTTCGAGTAATTTACCTAATTCCCTTTTTCTATCTGACTTAAGAGCAAGTGTCTTGGTAACGAAACTTTTGTCCATTTCATGTTGAATAAGTTTTGTTACAACGCTTGTAGATTCGAAACACCTCCTAACAAGTAAAAGATATGCCACCTCAAGAAAATTTATTTTTTCATATTTCTGATATACACCGATGACTTTTAACAACTTAGCCAATATTCCTGAGCTTATTATAGCATTTGCATAATTCTCCTTTTGTCCGTATAGCAATAATATTCTAGTGACGGAAACTGCTGAATAAAAGTTTGAAATATCACCGACACGAATAATATTATTGAAAATACTTTCCTTTGTTCCTTCTTTAATATGATAATATGAAGGGAGTGGAGCTTGTGGGTATTTCACTTTCAATTCGGGTGTCAGGTCTTCTTGTAGTGGGAAAGTAGATTTAACAAATATAATTTCATATGCGTAGAGAGCTTTGGAATACCATGGTGTGTTAACATGTTCTGCTTTCAAATTTCTACCGACAAATGAGACATATTTAACCAGGAGGCTTGTGCAAAGTTTCAATATCAACTCATCATTTATTATTATAGCAAAAATATGGATAAGTGATGATAAGAGTAACTTATCTTGAATTTCGGTCCCTATTATCCTTTCCAAAATACCTTCTGCAGTAGCTTTTAAAGGGTGACGAATGCATGATAAGATCTGTATTAACGTTTGAGCAAACGAATTGGTTAATTTCGGATAATATGGAAGAACATTAAATATAGTATCCTGGAAATATCTCTCATAAAAGTTATTACGTACATTTACCACTTCATCATCAGATAAAGTCGGTTGTATGCTTGATTCGGTATGTGGTTCATCGTGATTGTGTGTTTTCATGACATCCTGTAGCGTCCTCCATTCTTCTTCACTAAAAACGCGTTCGTCCCTTTCTGTCGGAAGTGAGTCATCTTGTTCCTCTAAGTATGCTTTTGCTGCATCTTTACTTAACCCTGCAGACATTAAGATTTTAATGTTTTTTTGGGAGGGTGCAATTAACTCCCATTTCAGTTCGTATAGTTTACAATTATTTTCAAATTCATTTGTGCGGAAGATATTGGTTACAACAGTTAACACCGCTTTATAAACAGAATAGGGTATTGACCGTGATTTCAAATTGAAAATATTGTACAAGTCACATAATTCTTGAATCATGCAAAGAGCCATCTTTTTAGTATATGATGATAATGCTAAAGTCATATTGTACTTACCTTTCATAAAAGGATAATATGTTTCTGAATTTCTTACAGTTTCCATACTTTCCGTTTGCATTGATCTATTTATGAGGCTTAAAGCGTTGATTATACAACTAGTGGATAACATAATTGGAGAGTCCTTTACGAAATAAATACCATCTATTCCGTTTGAGTTTACGGCTGTTGCGTCGCAGTTAAATTGGAACAGCTTGATAACCAGTTCGTTATATATGGCATAACCTCCCTTCTGGTAGAACAAAACAGCTGGCAATGTTTGAAGAATATCATTATTAGTCATCGCTGTCCTAGAGTAAGTAAGAACATAGGTGTTGAAATGTAGTAAAACCAAGTAAAATGAAATATTTTCCTCCGTCAAGCCAATCTTTAACATATTGATTAACTGTTGAACAGTTGTATCGAATATTCTAATCTCGATACTTTTGTCACTCAGTTCAAGATCGGCATTTCGAGTATGAGTCAATCTTAGAAAGCATCTAAATAACATTGCAGAATATGTTTGTAATTTTGAAAGCATAAATCTTGTTTGATAGGTATTCTTGAACTTTATGGCAGTTTTGTTATCCTTTACATCTTTCTGCTTTGGATCATTTGCATATATCTTGATCGGTGGCAGGTTAAACAAATCATCTGGTGTTGTTCCATCTTTAACAATATCTGGTAATGCATTTCTTATATACATATCTTCCATAGCACATCTGCGAAATAAGTAACCAATGTGTTTTATGATGCTAAATCCTTGTTCATCAAAGAAATCTGTTATTTGAAATAGCCTTGTTGGAGATAAAGACGAGAAATTTAGGTAAACAGTAGTGATTATGTACATAAGAGAAGTCAAATTGGATAACTCTCCGAGCATGGTATCAATTGAGTGTAAAACTTCTTCATTTTCACTTTTAGATGAAGAGAGAAAAAAACTAGTAGAATCATCATGATGTAAAAAATGCGTGATATTTTTAAGTTTCTTCTCTAATAATTGAAGAAGTGGAGAAAAAGCATAGTTTTTATCTTGCTCGTCAAATAACTGTAGTGCATCAGTTATATTCAACATAGCTTGCGATGCTGAAAAATCGAATGGTGGTCTCTCTAAATCAAAAACAGGGATCAATTCTTGGATGCTCATTTTCTGAGTAAAATTTGCCAAAGTTGTATTCTCCAACCCCATCCCATAGAAAATACTTGAAAAACATTCTATCACTGACGAGCTATCCTGTATGTCCCAGAACGCCAGTTCTTTTTCACCTTCATCGTTTTCTTTAACTTCCTCTGCATTCGAGTAATAAAATAGCTCTTGCTTTTTAGTTGATCTATAAAGAAATGGTTGGGTGAATGATAACGACAAAGGAATTTGCCTTATGAGATCACAAAATGCATCTAATATTTGTTCCTTTAGATCTGGGTAATGCCTCGACAGTTCATCGATTGAACTTCCGAAGTCAGAGGATTCTTCATTCCACGCTAATAATTTTGAAAATTTTGGATCTGTAGTCATGCTAAATAAATATTTAACCAGATTTTTATCTTTTACTTGTTGTAGACCTTCCACATTTAGACATAAGGCAGACAAGAGATCAGGAAGAATTAGCAATAAGTCTTTCGATGGGGCTATAAATTCAGAAAAGTGATCAAAAATATAAGGTATCAAATTTGCCTCGACTAGTACTGGGTAGATTGTCGGTTCACTATTAATAACCCTCTGTATAATATCTAAGGTGTATGTCACTAGGGTATAACTAAATGTTTCGCGATTTTCTAAAATCTTTCTCATCGATACCAAAATTGAGGAGTCTATCAAATTTCTAATTCGATCACCAGAATCAGTTCTCAATAATTTCATAACCAATTTAAGTAAACTTCTGATATATGCTTGTTGCCTAAATGAAATGGTATATTCCTCCATGGAATATGGGGATGGTTTGACGTATGAAGGATTGTTCAGACCAAAATCTATTTCCTCGTTAACCGAATTTATCAATGCGTTGAAACCGTCATTGGTAATAAATTCAGAGGTGGATTCCGCATCATTTATAAAAATCTCTAAAGAATGTGTTGCAGATGCTAGTGTTCGTCTATATTTACTTCGTTTAACAGAAATTATATCCAATAGACAGGGTATTAAACCCGCAGAGAGCAATGAACTGTGTAATGATGGAACGTCTGCTAAATTTGATATTAAATAAAAAAATCTTACGTTGTATTCTTCACTAATTTCTTCGTTGTCATTTCTTAGAAGAGTTGATATTTGACGCAGAATTTGGAAAAGAGTACCATGTGATAGGTTGCCACCGAGGTTTCTCATTATGTCAGAACACCAAATATGTTTCAATGAAATACATTCCAATGCGAAAAGACAGTCAAGTCTTAATTTTGATGGAATTCGTGGTTCAGCCAACGATATAAATTCAGAAAGACTATTGAAAGTGTATGGATCGATCTCAAATAACTTTGAACTTACCTGAGGAGGTGCATAAACAGTATTAATATATGCGACGGCATTAAATTTTGTTCTCATTATCAGATTTCTTAATGATTCATTTGATTCCTTATTGTCACAAAAAGCCTTTGCAATTGAAGCTTTTAAGGAAAAATCGTGCCAGTACTCACTTGGTATAATCTCCATACCTTTGTTAAATATTTGTTGTAAGGAATAACTTTGTAAATCATTTCTAGTTAAACTAAATTTTTTCATATTGGAAGAGGTCGATCTTGATGAATGGTTGATATCCTTCTCATTAGAAGTGGTTGATGTTTCAGGAATAAAATAGCTAAATTTTAATTTTCCCCATTTGTCAGGGTATGATTTATCTGTTGTGAATAGGTCCACAAGCGTAACGTGATCTCCTGATTCATCTGACACAGATGATGGTAATACTAATGCTAATTTAAGTGCTTTCTTTTTCAAATCCTGATTGCTTAATTCATTCTCAGAATCAATTCTTTCTCTAGAAACCAGATATCTTTCTCCCATAATTGCAAGAATCTTTATTGCACACAATTTGACTTCAAAATTTGGAGAATTTAATAATGTATGCATTACATCCATGGATGAGTAAATATATCTATTTTCAGTATTGTATAGTAAACGGCAAGTGAATTCCATCATGGTAACACACTTTTCGATATCTTCTTGATCCATGCAAATTAATTTAACAGCATTTGTCTTTGAATCTTTTTGTTTGTAACCATACTTCTCGATAATGGAGTTTAATGTCTCGTCGATGCGATTTAAAACTGGAATCCACACGTACAGGTCATCCCTGATTCGATCCCATTCTTGGATTTCAGACAACTCGATTAAAAATTGCTTTTGTTCACAGTTCTTAAGATGGTCAATTAATGGTTGGAATTTCTCTACTGTTTCCTTCTTTTGGAATACTTCAAATCTTGCAAGTTGAATCATTACTGGTAGAGGCTATAATAATTGATTATGTGAAGACTTTTGGTAATAGCGGTAAATTTATACTAATAAACACTGTATTTTTGAACAAATATTGTTAATATTTTATGACTTCGTTAACTTTATTATAGCAATGCTCTTAAAAGAAGGTATATCTACAATATTGGTTAATTCTTTGAATAAAATTGAAAAAATGACTATAGATCTTGAAATACTAATAGTATGTTTGCCACTGTCAATATCGTATGTATCTAATGCTCGTCTATGTTAATGGGTTTCTTGAACAATTACAGATAGATAAGTGGTTTTATATGATATACTATAGGAAAAAACCTCATCAGTGAAATAGATTTGTAATAGAGATAATTTGCATATGTTTTTATTATTTAACCCATCGCCTCCTGCTAAGAAAAAATTACATAAACCCTGCGGGTAACAAGGAGAGACTCTAAAGAAACCGAAATAGCACAAGATAGGACTTCAAGAGGCATTTCGTTATTAATTAACATTATTCAGCAGCGCTATTCTAAGGGAGGTAATAATTTGGACGTTTATCATTTTCAAATATTACATATTTTATGTAAGGAATGTATATTTACTTTTGTCTCGAATCAAATCCACTAGGACTCTGTGATTCCGTTCCATTATTATCATTATTTGGATATTGGGGATTGCTATCCAAGAAAACAGGTTTCAATACATTTTCATCAAAGTTTTGGAACCATTGTGAATCTGATCTGAATAATGTTCCCATCGATTCCTTTACGTTTCTACCTTCCGGTGTTGAAGAATGATTGTTTACATTGGGAGAACTTAAATTATCATTCGCCATTGCTGGAATAGGCGATGCATCCAGGGAAATTTCACCATTTGTGTCATTAATGAAATTGTTAGCATCATGTAAGAATGTATCTTCAGCTGTAAAATCTCTATTACTATCTGAGTACGGTTTTCTTGCCGAAGATGCTCTATACTGTCCCAATTCCTGGTTAAATCTACTTGCTGTAGTGGCAGCTTCGATATCAAATTCATCATCACTGTCATCATTTTCATCTATACATCCCGTCTTAATATTCAGAACTTCTAACATACCTGCGGTGGTCCCACCGAAAATAATGACAGTAAGTACAACCACGACAAGAACGGTAGCTAGTAACGTAAATTTAAACTCACCCTGGATACCTAATGCTAATGCGACACCAACAGCACCTCTTAACCCTGCCCAGAAAGTCATTACTTGGTAGTTATAAGGAATTTCTTCTGGAATGACCACATTGTTACCTAATGTAATATTAGAGGATCTTTGAGCCTTGACTCTATATAACCAATTAACAAATCTTGATAATGGGAAAACTGCACACCAACGGGCAATACAGATAGAGAGTGCGGTCACTATAATTAACAATGGTTTATAAACAAGTTGAACCTCTGTGAATAATTCTAATCCCAGATAAATGAAGATAAAATTTTCTGATAGTCTTGCTAATAATTGAAAAATATACTTAATTGTTAATTGTGTTCTTCTAGACATGTTATAATATGCGTAATGTTTCAATGTAATACCACAGAATAACAGGGATACAATACCTGACATGTGGCAACCATTTGAGAAGAAATATGATTGGTATGCAATTAATAAAATAATGCAACTTTCAATTTGTGGATATCTTCTAATATCAGTATGTTTCAATAATAATGCAACTAGAATACCAATAGCTACACCGATGACTAAAGAAATGGAGAATGTCATCATGAATAAACCTACACCTTCGAAGATAGAACTTAAAGTAGCAGGTTGACCTCTAAATTTTTGACAAGTTTCAAACATAACAATCGAGATTGCATCATTTAATAGTGATTCACCAAAGATAATGGTATATAATTTTGGATCGACTTTGTAAGCATTGAAGATGGATAGAATAGTAACTGGATCTGTAGCAGACAAAGTAGCCCCTACAGACATTGCATCGACAAATGATATATTAACACTCTCCAAACCTAATGACGTCCAAATGAATAAAATTATCCCGAGGACACACGCTGAAATAAATGTCCCTGGAATTGCAAACGTTAAGATCGATAACATATTATTGAAGAAATTCACTTGATTCAGTTCATACCCTGAATTTAAAATGATCGGAGGTAACAAAATGTTAAAGAAATACGACGAATTAAATGTCACCGAACTTTGGATATAATGACCTGGAGTCATTCTTAATATTAACCCTACAACCATACCATAAAATATTGAAAGAACAGTTTCATGAACTGCTCTGATACGTTTCTGTGCTAAATAATATGAAGACCATAGGGCAAAGATTAGCAATGATAACATTATGAATAATGCCCATGATGAGAACATCTCTTCTGTTACCGGACTAATATCAGCTTCTGGATCACCCGTTAATGGATCTCCTTTATCTGGCAAATCTGGTACTGGCAATAATTCATCTTCGTCTCCATCATCTGAGGAGACAGATACAATTGCTTTCACTAGTGTTGAAAACACCAGTTTGAGAAGAAATTTTGTAAATATTGAAGAAAGCATCCTTGCTTATTTAATCAATTGAATACAATTATGAAGATGAAATGAAACTGATGGGGGTATAAATTCTATTAGGATATTACAAAAAGTTGGGATGCTGTCCAACTAACAAAATAAAATAAAAAAATAAAACTGGATGTGGTATGTTTATATGTGATGAACAATTCTGAATCAAAGAATTGACTAACAACTAAATCTATAGGTATATCGTAAATAAGTTTCAGCGTGATTGGTAAATATATTCTACCTCGGCGTTCCTAAAATACACTCGTTCCAGTATCTGATATATTTGTTTTAACTATTTATGTTGATGATATCAATCTTAAAGGGAGTTAGAAACCTGTATTCACTTTCGAATAAAAATGTGAAATATTTTGAAATTGTTGTACACCCTTGATTTTCTGTACATATTATTACTTCGTATTTTAAAAACTTAGCATGTATTATCTCTACATACTTAACAGGGAATAGAGAGGCGTATAGGGTTCATTTTCTGATTTACCCGAGAAGTTGTTCGCAGCATATTTACAAAATGCGCACTCAAGAGGCAAAGGACAAGAACAGAAACAGATATGTCAATTAATACATACACATACACATTTCCAAGTTAACATTCCCATAAGAGAGACCAGCTATCGGAATCAGTTGCCACACCCAGAGATATTTAAATTCTTTACAATAAACGGAAACCCTCAGCAACAGCTCGATATGATAATCATATTGTAGCAATTGTCACTGAATTTGGGTTTTGTTCGTAACCGAACAAACTGTCCTCGTTATGTTTGAACATGAGAGACATTGCAAGCCCTCATTGCACAATTTTCCAGTTTGGTAAGTCTGATGGCTGTATACAACGATCTTTAGTTGTGATAAGATAGCGGTTGTTGACAATTAGCGCGGTGATAAATTATGAGTTGACAAATTTTCAAAGCTCTCTCTGTATAGGGCTGTAATGTTAGAAATCAATGAGCTACTTACTATCAGAATTAACACATCATATTGAATTGACATAATCTATCGTTGTATAATAAGATCCACCGATATAGGCTATCATTTAGTTGCAGGATATATACAACCATATACCAAATTAATATATCCTAGGGCCATAATTAAATAATGATAATAGAATAAAATTGGGTTTTATATATATTAACATAATACGCTCGGCCACTTATATGTGGCATTTCCAATATCCCGACTGGCCCTAATTTAGTTACATTATTCGTCAGCAAACATATTTCCATTAGTGACTTACTGTCCGCCATCGAGTTAAGTCATATAGACAATTCTTAGAAGTGGGCTGATATGCATATATATAGGTAGCAGAAAAATGAGTATCGCAATTATCTATTGTCTGCTATATCTTGGTATATTATTGTATATTGCAACCTGGTTGCTGTCATAATAAGAAAATACACTTCGAAAGTTATCATAGAATATTTATTTAGTGAAACGTTCAAAACTAAGAAAGTAGATTGCTTCAAGTTTCTTTAAAGGTATTCTTTCCTTATCAAATTCGAAGTGTTTTTCTGAGTTCCTGCTCACAATTAAAGGATGTCGACCATATTAGTAAAATTGACCAATACAGTTGGTTTCGCAACCTACTTTACTGGTCTAGATACACAAGTTGGAAAGCACGCAGTTTATGTTTCTCCATTAATTTAGCTGTCGAATATTATAATATTTTCAAGCAAATCCTACCCAAACTACCATCGAATTTTAATGAAATTAATGAATATATGAAATTAACCGTACCGAACAATTCGTATGATTAATGATGCTGTAAGATGACAACATATTTAATTAATTGTTTCATAAAAATTGCAAAATTACTTACCAAAATTATATAAACTACTTAAACATTGATAAAAAAAATCCAACAGCACAATTATTATAAAGGAAAAAAATATAGGGAACTCTTCAAGGAAATTATTCACAAAACCAAAAGGAATAGTATACGTAAAACAGAAAGTGATTACAGTCTAGATTCGTTTAAAAGGATTATTAACGAATATCTACTGAATCTGCTTAAAAATCCATCTTTTTACATTAGTGTCGAATATGATGACCGGAAAGGTAATAACGGACTTTCCTATTCAGCTGTAATTTTCAACTTTTACTCATTGAATGGTAGAAAGCATGATTTTTCAGCTGGTTTTGAAGGTGTTCAAGGGAGAACAAAGAAACACCATCGGTTATTACTACAAAGAAAAGTTTCGGAATATGAAGCAAATGAACTATGGCTGAATACTTGCACAGATAACGCAAGTAATACTTCAGGCAGTACTAGCGACCTTGACAGGGATGAGTATCCTCTATTATCAGGACATGTAGGCTGCTTAGCACATATTATTAATTTAATATCGGAATCTATGATCAAGTGCATTGTCAATATGGAATTTGTAGACGATTCCGAGATACCAATTGAAGAAGAGGATAAAGGGGTAGAAGAGCTTGGAAACAGTATTCGTAAGATTACTATACCAGATATTTTAAATGACCCTTTTGATGGTAAAGCACCACAAATTATTCAGAAATTAATTGCATTGAATAATGAGATAAGACGATCTGATAAGAAATTAAAGCTTTTCGATATTCAAGTTTCTAAACGTACCCAAAATACTGCTCGATGCGTTGGAATATTAAATTAAACATTTTAAAGACTTATGTTGAACATTTTACAGGGTTTATGAGATTTTAGCAAGCTTGTTTTGAAAAAAGTGTTGTGATTCAAAATGCAATATTATCTGAAAAAGAAAGGCAAGGTGAAATTTTAATCGAGATGCTGCAGCCATATGAGCTGTTGACCAAGTATGCTTCAGAGAATACCTCTTTGGTAATTGCTTACGTCCCAATTTTGATTTCTTTAAAAAACATCTTGAAGCTTGTATTAAGAAAGCTGAAATACTAAGCGTTAACTTCTGCTTTGATGATAGCATAAAGAAGGTCGATAAATACATTGACCAATCCATTAAAAATTCTGATGTATTATTTTCTGCTTCTATGCTCAATTTAAGAAGATGTGATGATATAATCGATATCTACGATAACAGAAAGCATGAAGAGTTCAGTTATGATGATCAATACTTAAAGTTTGCTAAAATGTTTATTAAATTAATTGTTTTATCGATAAACGGCGGTGAGACTCAAGTGGTCATCAATCAAAAAGGTAGTAATACTGGTGTTAAAGGTTAAAAGCGTTACCTCAGCAGTAAGAAGTTGGACCCTATAAATGGACAAACTAACGCTTCAGATATGACAGATTATCTATCAGAACACTTACATGGGGAATTGCCATCTTTAAACGACCTTTACAAAACATTTTGGGGGCAACTCAGAAAGGAAATAAAAATACAAGTGACTTTCAAACGCG